>JACXGJ010017446.1:0-11199 GCA_016801105.1 Esox niger
CCCTATGCTTAACACTAACCATCCAAACAATGTCCTAACCTTTACCCTATGCTTAACACTAACCATCCAAACAATGTCCTAACCTTTACCCTATGCTTAACACTAACCATCCAAACAATGTCCTAACCTTTACCCTATGCTTAACACTAACCATCCAAACAATGTCCTAACCTTTACCCTATGCTTAACACTAACCATCAAAACAATGTCCTTTTTGTCCTCATTTTCCAAAAGCTACAAATCATTTTCACAGACACGTTATGCATGATGGAATGCAGAGAACATTTTAAATTACCTGTGTGTGTGTACACGTGCGTGTGCACGTGTGCGTGTGCACGCGTGCGTGTGTGTGTGTGTGTGTGTGTGTGTGCATGCGCGCCTATGGGTCCATTTGTCACTCAGTGGAAAATGTGTTGATTCAGCTAATATATACATTTTACCTTGTTTTTCTCTCGGATGCTGTGATATCCAACATGTGATCGCAATAACTCCCAGCGGACCCAGGAGAGTCGATGTAGAGATCGTCTCCTAAAGTGCATTCAGTGCCGTTTCTGATCTCACCACGCTACTTGCTTACCCAGGAAGTCTAATGGAATTAACACTCTATTTCCATCTACCTTGAATCAAGTCTCAGGCACCCATGAAGACACAAGGAGTTTCTAGGGGCCTGTAACAAGTCAACCGTATTCAATTACTAACCCCCAAATCTGGTGCTGGTCATTTGCAATGCCCTACCTCAGGGGTCCCACTAAGCTAATATGCGAGCAGGATTCAAACCCTGGTCTTGCAATGACACAGCTAACTGTGAGACGGTGAGTTTTAGGGGGGTCTTTAGGGGGTCTTTACAGCCATTTAACGCTCCAGTCTTCTACAACAGTACCAAGGCTAGGATGGGGTAGTAGTAAGGCAGAGTTAGCATTAGCTCTGTCTGTTAGCCAATAGGGCTAACACGGGACAGATGTGAACTCACCGATTAACCTTACTGCTTCTCGTTGCCTTTTGTCCTTTCCACGCCATTCTCTCCCTCTTCTCCTTCTTGCCTCTTTGTCTAAGTCACTAGCCAACCACAGAATGTGTGTGTCTCTGTGTGTGTATTGGTTCGGTATGAGTCTGACAGCGAGGCAAAGAGACGGCCATATAAATGTATTTATGCTACACTGAACTGAGCTCTGTCTGTCTGTAATGTATGTGCTGATGTGCTGAGCTGTATGGGACCACTGTAGAAGTCTCTGTCATTGTCTGTTCCCTACTCCCATTGGAACGGAGGTTCACAATGAACCCACAGTGTTGGTACTTCACAAGATGTTATCTATGGCCTGTGAGTGCACGTGTTGGGGGGGGGGGGCGTGCGTGTGTGTGTGCCATGTTGAATTGTGCTCACCCAATAGGTTTGAAGTATTATATTACTGTAGTTGTCAAATCCAAGGCACAACTGAAATCTAACTTCGCTGGTAACCCTGCAAAACAGGGCACAGTCCACCGCCAGAGTACGTTCAGTTAACCGTCTCGCTCAGGGACAGAAGGACTAGGGACCTTTGGGTTGCTGGTCAGATCCACTGACCACATGTGACTTGGTGTATGTGGTCATCCTGTGTTAGTGGTGTCTGAGGGGGCTTGGAGTGTCCGCGTGTGTGTCTGTGTGTCCCGGCATGGGGGTTATTGGTCGGTCATTCTAGTGGCAGTCAGCATTGCTCAGGGATGAGGGGGAGGGGGACGAGGGGGACGCAAAGATAAAGTAGATGGGAGCTGAGTGAGAGGTGAGGACAGATGTGAAAGAGGGAGAGAGGTGAGGACAGATGTGAAAGAGGGAGAGTGGGGCATGGAGGAGTGGACCAAGATGAAAGGGGTGGGTTGTGAAATTAAGACAAACGACAGAGTGTGTCCCTCGTTGAAAAGGATGGATGGAAGTGATAAGTAGAGGCTGTGTTTAATGCCTAACCAGCATGCGGGTATCAAATGATTAACAACATGCTTCCTTCTCCTTCTAAAGATCTCTACCAAAGTGGTGGTGTGGCACCAACGTAGGTGCTGAATCTCTGTGAGACGTTTCCATTTATAACACATTCACAGCAGATGACCATTGATCATCATTTGATTTCAACTGCGTCAAAAGACCCCACAATATAATGTACCCTAATGTCTCTCTGCTGTCGCTATCCAGGACACGATGACATCACCCCTCAGAGGCAGGGGAGAGAGAGAGGGAAAGAGTCAGAGAGAGAGGGAGTGGGTTTGCGTCGCTGCAGCTACTGTTCTCCTCCAGCTGTTGCCAGGCGCCAGTCTCCATGGAGATGGATGCAGGTGGAGGTTAAGTGTGAGGGGTTGAAGAGGGGGTTGGAGTTGGATTCTGACTGTTCAGCTCTGTGTGGTGTGACAGTGTGTGTGATGATTTAATCATGTATCATTGTCATTCTGATAAAGATTTGAAAAAGCTGATTTTAGACAGCGGTTATGATGGTAAAGTGATCAGCTTGACTCCCTTTTTGTGTGTGTGTGAGGGAAGGGGAATGGTTAGCTGTGTGTGTGTGCGTGTGTGCTTCCGTGCATGTGGTTGTGCGTGCAAGAGGGAAGGGGAATGGTTAGCTGTGTGTGTGTGCGTGTGTGCTTCCGTGCATGTGGTTGTGCGTGCAAGAGGGAAGGGGAATGGTTAGCTGTGTGTGTGTGCGTGCGTGCGTATGTGTGCGTGAGGGAAGGGGAATGGTTACCTGTGTGTGTGTGCGTGCTTGCGTGCGTGTGTGTGTGCGTGCGCGTGTGTGTGTGCGTGTGCGTGCGTGAGGGAAGGGGAATGGTTAGCTGTGTGTGTTTGTGCGTGCGTGCGTGTGTGCGTGCGCGTGCCTGTGTGTGAGGGAGAGAGAAATACACATTTTGAAGATTGGGGTCTTTGTCCGAAATGTCTAATGATTTGCCCCGACATCCGAGGAGGATGTCAGCGCTGAGCAGTTCTATAGGCAGTCCCCAGGCATTGTCCCACTCTAGCCCTTCATTCCTTCAGCCCTCCAACCTTCCAGTCAATCAGCCTCTTAGTTCTCCAGTCTTTATGTCCTCCAACTCTCCAGTCAATCAGCCTGTTAGTTCTCCAGTCTCTATGTCCTCCAACCTTCCAGTCATTCAGCCTGTTAGTTCTCCAGTCTCTATGTCCTCCAACTCTCCAGTCAATCAGCCTGTTAGTTCTCCAGTCTCTATGTCCTCCAACCTTCCAGTCATTCAGCCTGTTAGTTCCCCAGTCTCTATGTCCTCCAACTCTTCAGTCAATCAGCCTGTTAGTTCTCCAGTCTCTATGTCCTCCAACCTTCCAGTCAATCAGCCTGTTAGTTCTCCAGTCTCTATGTCCTCCAATCTTCCAGTCAATCAGCCTATTAGTTCTCCAGTCTCTATGTCCTCCAACCTTCCAGTCATTCAGCCTGTTAGTTCCCCAGTCTCTATGTCCTCCAACTCTTCAGTCAATCAGCCTGTTAGTTCTCCAGTCTCTATGTCCTCCAACACTCCAGTCCTCTAGTATTCCATTCACCCCACGGGAACATATCCCTCTGCTATGGGCTGTACGCCGGCTATGCTTCAATCCAAACTCTTCAGTACTGGATACTAAAACTATAGTCCATTATCTTAGAGGAGAATCTCTTGGCCATATACCATAGCATACACACTTTCACACACCAAACCTGAACAAATGGGTGAACGTTGCCGGGTGCTGGTCCAGGGGTAGGACCACATGCAGTACGCCTGTGGAGGCAGTAAATCCATCCCCATCCTCCCTCTGTACCTCAGCATCAGTCCTCTCAACTGTGTCCCCAATTGATTTCTTACCTGGGTCTGTCCATACAGCTAGAAATACTAGCAACAAAAATATTATTCTGTTACTGACATTGACCTCCAGTGTCTCCTGGTAATTTAACACTATTTTTATTGTGTCAGTGTTGTATGCTTATTGTAGCCAGACCAGATGTTCTTTCTTATATTTCAACCTGAATACCACACAGACAAAGCCTAGTTAACTCCCTGTAGTTGTTCTAGTCTTTAGAGCTCAATGAGGAGACTATCAACTCCCTATCCAGACTCTATTTTCATCAAAGCCTTTGAGGCTTCTGGTTTTACCTTATTCAATGCAGCACATCAACCTGTATGTGTCATTTAGCTGTCTATACTCCTCTACACTCTTCTCCCCAATGCTTTCTCTTATTAAAACCGGGACGCTCCCATCCCTCAGGGTGTTTTTGTGAGTGCGTGTGTGTCTCTGTGTGTGTGTGTGTGTGTGTGTGTACTTGGCTCTTATTCAGTTTGAAAATGCTACACAGAATCAGCGTTCTAACATGCATTAATTCTCCCCAAGGAATGACACTCGGTGTGTGTGTGTGTGTGTGTATATGTGTGTGAGTGTCTGTGTGTTTTGTCAGTGGTGTATGCTTGCAGTGTGTGAACTAAAGTGCTACAAATATCAAAACAGATATAAAAATATTGCTTAGTTTGTGCTTTAAATGGTTGGTCACAGCATGTTTAGATGTAAGAACCTGTATTCTGGAGCCACATACTTTCTGTGTGTATAGAGTGACTTGTGGGTCTGGGGGACCTTACAGAACAACTCTTTGAACATCAGGAGGAAGGCGGACACTGAGAACAACTCCCTGGGCTTCAGGAGGCCGGCGGACATGTAACAACTCCCTGGGCATCAGGAGGAAGATGGACACTCAGAACCACTCCCTGGGCTTCAGGAGGAAGATGGACACTCAGAACCACTCCCTGGGCAACAGGAGAAAAGTGTAATGTTTGTTCTCCCGGCTATGGATTGTGGTCAGGCTGGACCAATGACTTGTGTAACCGGACTGGAGTGGATCTTAGAAGAGATGATTGGCGCAGACAACAGGTTCAAGATTTGAAGGTCCTGATGGTTGAAGGTCACAGGGACCTACACAGTCAACTGGATTGACCTTTGGATGCAGAGGAATTCAGTACAGCCTCAACATTACTGTTAATGTGAGGTTGCAGGTTCTACCAATAACCATTCTGTTACTCTGCACATCATATCCTGCAGGAATCCAATGTGTCTGACGCCCTTAGTCACTCACTTGTGATTATGTGTCAGTGATTTATGTTCTTACAAGGACCAATAGATTTCTACGACTGACCAGCTTACACATCTGAATGCCACAGATGTCCCAGTTTTGACCAGCAGCAGGCATTTTTTTGTATGAGGATGTTGGTTTAACATGGGAAAGATGGGGAGATGCCACAAGGAGATGCTCATTCCAAAAGTGTGCTGCTCCTTTGACCACTACGTAGTGCAGCAGATCATTGATCAGGCTCTCATGTTCCTCCTGAAGAGCCTTGGTTGTCAGTGGCTCTCATGTTCCTCCTGAAGAGCCTTGGTTGTTAGTGGCTCTCAAAAACAAACGCTCCTGTGGTTGTAGGTTTTCTGTTGTTAAAACAAATTGTCGGTAATAACACATCTACTGGCAGCAACACACCAATTAATTGTGTCCTAGCTTAGTAAGAGGATGGACCTGATGGATGAATTCTATTCTACGTTTCATTCTAACATAATTAAGTTAATTGAAAAAAATAATTTATACATTTGAATCACGTTACTGAGTTATCAAGTCGTATTATGTGGGTTTTGTCTGTTCCGATGCTAAATATAAAAAAAGATCACACGTATCAGACAGTGGCTGTATGCTACTATCCAATCAAAACATAATTTTAACCAGGGCGTTGCTAGGACTATTAATTAAACCCTCCAAATAAATCAATATATCAGTCAATACATTTTCTCTGTGATTTCTTTTATTCGTCAACCGTTCCATCTTTAACTTCTTACAAAATGTATAGACATTTTATAGAATCGTGGTCATGTGGCAGCATGTTCGGTTGAGTTGGATGCTTTGAACGTATGTCACTCCCCATGAACGCTTTTGAACGTATGTCACATCTGAAGCGAGCTCTTTTCTGTAAATAGTAGCTAACGTCTCCCTATCATCTGAGGTTTCTAGTGGTCGAGAAGTAAATCCTCTCAAGTTCTACCCTTTCTGCTAGCCAACCATCACGTTTGTGATTTGAAAAATGTCATGTATAGAAAAATGTTTAGACAAGTTGAAATTCGTACAATTTGACTTGCACCACAGACCAGATGTAATGTAATATCAAAGTGATCAGTCTTTTTTTTTTTATCGGAATGCATGAAAGCAAACTACAACGTTCTAGTTGACATTTCAGAGAACATTACGAGCTGTCATTTGTAATACAAATAAAATGTAATTATAATATAGCTCAACAAAATCGCAAGATGGCCAATAATTGGGGACGGTGGCCGATAATGATGTGTCGTATTACTACCTGAAAATATTATTTCCCCTGTTTTTATTAATGACATGTTAGCTAATATTTCTTAATGACATGCTAGTGTCACTATTAGCCTAATCGTCATGAACATTTTAATTATGATACATTTTCCTAATGACTTTATTCCAAGATGAATAAGCTAATGACTTAATCTGTTTAGAAATGATTCAGAGAAATCAAGCTTAGAAGCAGAATATGTATGTAGATGTTAATTAACGATAAACTATGGTGTTAAATATTTTGGCTGGATAGTACAGCTGTTTTTGTGCCTTTTGTTGGTGTTGGATGGATGAGGATGGAATGGACATTAATTTCTTTATTTGGATATAATTCACGTCACATTAGATCAGGGTGTAACACAAACTATGAGATGGGTATACTTTTAGCCAACCTTGACCAAAACGAACCTTGTTTTTATAGATTTTACACCCGTTGTTGCTCTAAAAATACATGATGAAACAATGCTCTGGGGAGTATGCCCAGACCCTCCAAAACGATGCTTAACCCACCTATCTATGAATTTCTAGTGACGTCCATTGTAACTATCCCAAACCTGTTTAGCCATTATTGGCTTGAAAACAAAATAAGTAGGATGTCCGCAAACGTGAACTGAGAACATAATTTGGATAATTGAAACAGACTCAAACAGGCACACCTGTTAATTGCAATGCATTCCAGGTGACTACCTCATGTAGCTGGTTCGGAGGATGCCATGAGTGTGCAAGCTGTCATCAAGGCAAAGGGTGTCTACTCTGAAGATTCTGCAGTATGAAATGTTTGTTGATTTGTTTAACACTTTTTTGGTTACTACATGAGTCCACATATGTTTTGTAGTTTTGATGTCTTCATTGTTTTTCTACATTGTGGAACATTTAAAAAATATAGAATGAGAAGGTGCGTACAAACCTTTGATTCTGTATATGTGTGTGTGTGTGTGTGTGTGTGTGTGTGTGTGTGTGTGTGTGTGTGAAAGAGCAGGGGAAAGAGATGCCTACCAGCATCAAATAGCCTACACTATATATATTGATTTATCACATTTTTTCTTCTGTTATCCAGTCACTCACTTTTCATTATTTATTTGCAGAGTTTTAAGCTAATTATTTGGAGTCCAGGGGAAAACATTAATTGTGTCCTGGGGGAAAAGAGGATGTCAGGGAGAAGAGGAGAGAGAGGTCTGTATGGACTGAGAGAAAGAGGTGTTTGGGACTAGGCATAGAATATAAAAAGGACAAGGTACAATGAAAGGTGGAGGATTTAGAAAATTCGAACATGTTGTTTGTTGAAAAAGATGGACACATGACTTTTGCCTGTGAAGTAATATTTGTCTTATGAGCTGTCACCTTGACTGTCTTTAGATATGTTTGTTGAGTTGGTGAGACAATGCAGACATAATGCGTAAGTAATACAGACAATATTGTAGGCTGAATAATGAACAGTATGTGAGAGAAATCAGCAAGGGAGTGGTGTATGACATAGAGAAATGGGGGAGAGAGATGAGAGAGAAAGATGGAGGAGATGGGAAGAATTGAAAAGATAGAAAAATATGGAAAGAGACGTGAGGGTATTGGCAAAGTATGCACAGGTGGAAATAGGAGAGATGTTATTGAATCAGTAAAAAGATTAAGATTAAAAATACAAAAAAATACTCTTACTGGAAGGATATTCATGACACAGTAATGAATCATTTATTCTATCAATCTCAATCATTTCCTCATCTTTTCTATTAATGTAATACCCAAACCCTTCCTCTCCTCTCCTCTTCTTTTCTTCCCTCTTCTATCTCTCCACCTCATCTGTTCCGAATCCTTTTCTTTACTTCCTTTACTTTACAATCTCCATATTTTTTGCAGTATTGGCATATCCAGTGATTGATTTTCATCATGTACAGGGTTTTTCTTGCCTTAGGGGGGCCTCCTAAATTGTGTTTTTTGGTCCTGCTCAGTGAGAAAAAGGCAAAAAAGCCCAAATGTGCATTTAAATCATCCTTTTAAAATAGAATCCCTACCTCAGTCAGAAATGAGCTGTGCAGATCTCGGTATTACAGTAAGCGCCCCAGCTGAGTGCGCGTCATCTAACAGCCCTGCTATACCACAGCCGTCAGCCGCTAACAAATGCCTCCTTTCAAATAAACGACAGCTGCTCTACTGCTCCTGTTGTGTCACGTCCAGTGGCAGCGTTCAAAATCAAGAGATAAGGCACCATTTCAGTGTTCATTCTTCGTGTGAAGGGCAATAATTTGGACCAAAGTTGATTCCAGTGGGTTTCTGGTGACAGGTAGAACAGTGAGGCCATGCGACATGTTTAGTGGAGCTGCCTCTATACAGCCTGTCCACTGGCGCTTGGACAGAAGTCCTAACTGGTTAATATGGGCTTTGTCCTACTATTGGGCTATTGGTGTACCCATATTATATTTCACCATTTAATTCTATTGGTCTGTTCAACAACTTTCGTTGTTTAGGAACACAAGAAGGGTGAGTCTGCCCTATGACACTGATAGTGTCCTGTCCTTAGATTTACTGTGTTATGTAGAGCCCCAGGATTCCAGGGAGGTTGCTCTACCGTGTCACCTAGAGAGGGCCCCGGCTATACGGAGTAAGCAGTTCTCTTTTAGCTCGGCCTGGTGGAGATTATAGGAGTGCATGAACTTTTAAGGCCGCAACGTTCATTAATGTATTCAAATGTCTAGATGACCAGAGGGCAAGACATATCTACTCCTCAGGAGTAAATAGAAATGTGAGTGGGCTTATCATAATATTGATTAGCATTCCAAAATGAGGTCCTTGTTTAAAAACCATGCAAAAAGGCCGATTTTCTAGACATGCATTATTCATGTTTTTTGTGTTTTATCATGTCAAATTCAGATGTAATAGGTATTCACTCCCTTGTCACCCCTTTTTACACTTTGTTACAAAGTCAATGTGATTGAAACTGTCATTTGTTATTAACTTGTAAAGATTAGTAAAAAACATTTTCCCTTTAAAATTGTATTTACTTTAGTGTAGCTCAATCACATTTAAGGTAAAAAAAATATAAAGCGCAGTTAAATCCAATTCAATTCTGCTTTGTAATGGTAAAAATATAAGAAAGTCTAAGTGGTTGAATATTTATAATTAATATTCTGTCCACTGTACATCTCTCCCTATGTCCTTTACACCCTCCTTCACTGGCTGGTGTTGTGAGGCAATGTTCTGAAAGCCAAGTGGTGTGGCCAAGTCTCTGTCAAGAACAGGAAATCAATATTTCTATATACTGTACAACTAAATCAGCCAAACTGGGAGCTTTGTCACTGAGCGATCTAATGTTATAAATTGCCATGTTAGCAGAGAAGCTGGTCCATATTAAGGCGGGCATATGCTCAGCTGCACTCATTGGTACTCGGTTTCTGATCAGTATTTGTTGACTTTTGGTCTCATTTAGTGACACTTGTACATTTCTATGGTCTGTGGCTTTTAAATGTCAAGTTCAGAGGAGCATATCGACTTCATGTCAATTGAAAGCTAAGAGTCTATAATTTTCGGATATTATTGCATATTGAAATTCAACAATTTTTCATTCTCAAATTGGGAATAAGCAATTGCTGTCTGATTAGAAAGGATCAAATGGTGTCTTACAAAACACATTTATCAGGATATATCTTGAAAGGTGGTAGAAATATGTCATAGCACAATCATTTTGAAGACTTGTCAATGTGCACTTGAGCAAGGCTCTTGCTATAATTGCTTTTGTCAATTGCTCTGAATAAATTACTCAACTGTAAAATGTAAAACTCCTTATGCTATTTCTCAGGCCCTATTACTTGGTTTGTCTGTAAAAAAAAAAACACCCTCTATTTTATTTTTGATCTCACTTGAGGTGGGTTCTGATTATGTGATGGTCCCTGGTTTATGTTCTAGCACCAACGGGGTCTCTGGCTGGGACATTTTGAGATCCCCTGTTCTGCTAAGATGTCTAACCTTGTTCGTTTATCATACACCTAAATATCTTTCTGTAGATCATTTTGAGAGATGTCGTAACCTTTAAAAATTGATGAAGATTTTACAGTAATTCTGTTCTATTTTATGGCAATGATTTCCAGTAGTCCTTGTGCATAGAGTTTTATGGTTTGTTTAACTTTGCAATCAGTAGGGTTTGTTTGGCATGCATTTAAATTCAGTGTCTCATTCTGTTACCATGGCATTGCCCACTCGCAAATCTGGAGTGGGCCGATACTATTGTTTGTTTTTTATTAACTCAGCCAACCTTTGGCTAGAATGGCTGTTATGTGGAGCTGTGTTTTGTTTTTCTGTAACCTACAGTTGTAATGTAGAGTTGTTCTGTTCTGTGTTATTCTGTAACCTACAGTTATTATGTAGAGTTGTTCTGTTCTGTGTTATTCTGTAACCTACAGTTATTATGTAGAGTTGTGCTGTTCTGTTATTCGATGACCTACAGTTATAATGTAGAGTTGCACTGTTCTGTTTTGTCCTATAACCCATATTATTTGTCATGTAATGGCTGTCACAGGAAGGTCATTCAAGGGCATTTCTTTAAAGGTTTGTTTAATGATTCATTTTCTAGTCTTCTGTACCTTATGTCATTCTATTCCAGTCTCTGTCTACTCTCTGGATAATTGTGTTATGTAAGGTAAACATACTATACAGTAGCCAGTCTGTCTCTGTTCTTATCCCTCTCCCTTTCTCTTGGTCTCTGTCCCAGCCTCCTCGTCCTCGGTGCCCAGGGTTTGTCTGTTTTCATAAAGCTTGCTCTGTCTTACTCTGTTCGCATTTTTAAATGTCAACTGGGAGCCAGAGAGAGAGAGAGAGAGAGAGAGAGAGAGAGAGAGAGAGAGAGAGAGAGAGAGAGAGAGAGAGAGAGAGAGAGAGAGAGAGA
>JACXGJ010017447.1:0-11183 GCA_016801105.1 Esox niger
ACATATAGACAGGCACAGATACACTCAAACACACACACACACACACAGAGAGACAGGCACAGATACACTCAAACACACACACACACAGAGACAGGCACAGATACACTCAAACACACACACACACACACACACAGAGACAGGCACAGATACACTCAAACACACACACACAGAGAGACAAGCACAGATACACTCAAACACACACACACAGAGAGACAGGCACAGATACACCCAAACACACAAAGAGAGACAGGCAGAGATACACTTAAACACACACACACAGAAACAGGCACAGATACACTCAAACACCCACAGACAAACACACATACACACAGGCCTGTTTTCTGACAGAGAAATAACTGACTCATCATAGCCATGAGTGTGCTAACTGGATTTGATCAATGAAAATTTAAACTTGTTTTTGATCAGTTTCTTGATCAAAATAGTATACCAATACTGCCCTCTACTGGGTGTCATTGGAAATCTCAAAAACATTTCGAGAAATCCAGTGCTTAGAATTTTATATTCTTTTGTCGTTACCATGTTCTATATAGAGCCTGACCATTCAAATCAATGAGGGTTTGATACTTTAACGCCAATAATCCCAACATCTTCAACCTTACAATTCAAGCCAGACGTGTGGTCCGTTACCTCTCAATTTGAAGGATTTGTCAGCCCCGAGGCTTTCCAGTATTCCTGTCCAGGGGCCTCGAGTCACCAGACGACCCTTAGATGTTATGAGGACTATGGAGCTAAAGGAAGAAAGGCAGAATGGGGGGAAATTTATAGGGGAGGGAGAGACAAAGAGAAAGACAGCGACGAGAGCAAAAGGAAATAAAGGAAAGAGAGAAGGAAGGGGAGAGATGAAATAAAGAGGACAGAGTTAACTTTTGGTTCACTTTAGTGTTTTCCCATTCTAACGTCCATCGACTACCATGAGAATGTGTTTGTGAGTGTAATTGTAGTGATATACTGGTGAGGACCAGAATAGCTCAAAATAGTACAATAGTGAACTAAGGAAAAAGCTAAATAACAAAGGGGCCTTTGGGGGCTCTTTTAGGCTGAGTGTTGTGTTAGGGATAGAGTTAGGTTGTGTTGATCATTGTCTGCATTAGATTGGAGCAGAATGCCCTATCAGTATGATGCAATAAGTGCGATCATCTTCACCTTTACTGTTAGAGTTTCTACCCAAAAAATATATTTTAGCTCTCTGGTATCCTGAAAAACCACAATCCATTCTACATTTGAGTTTGTTGCATATCTTGTTAATAACTTCCCCTAACAAGAACTTATACACTGCCAGACATGATCCCCTTTATAAATCTGATACAGTAACTAATAACCAGGCTATAATCCCAGGATGTTGTGAATTAATGCAGAAGTGTCTAGGAATGAGATTAGTGAGCTTCGGAGCTGAGACAGGTGCTAAAACAACACATGTTCATTAACATTCTGTTGTCATAGGAAGCCTTTCGAATGGCAAATAAGCCAGATATGATTGTAAAAGGGGAGGCCAGAGGGAGCTGCAGATCTGGAAAGTGGCAGGGTTGACTATTCAAACCTTTAACATGGAGAATATTTTATTTCTTACACATAAGTGTCTTGACGTCAAGAACCTATGCAATAAATGTAATGTTATTTTTGTTTTGAATAAAATATTAAAATGTGTGCGTGTTCTCACTTGTTCTTCAGGTTGTTAACAAAGCTCTCTATCTGGACCGGTATGCCCTGCAGAATGGAGTTCCTGAAGCCTTTACTCTGCAGCAGTCTCCCATCATTGCCGTCAATCACAGTCATCTGTACCCCCTCATCAGGCTGGTACAACTTCCTGCCATTAAACTGTTGGCGACAACAACATCCCGTCAACCAACCACAGCATTATGTTTAAGAACCTTTTTTTAAAGCAAAGACAAAACACACACAGTTTACACGCATGCACACACACACACACACACACACACACACACACACACACACCTCGGTGTAGGCAAAGTCCTCCTTAATGTGAAAAAAGCGTGTGTTGTAGGACTCCAGCTTTACCTCCAGGAAGTGTTCTGAGCTACGCTGTAGTAGAGACAGTGAAACAGAGGGAGAAAACAGGTAAAAAGAAAAAGAGAAAGAGGGGGAGAAACATCTTAATGACCGACACTGGCAAAAATGATTCATCCTGTCCACAACGCAGAGATCCATGAAGGACTTTTACAATATTTATCTTTCTTCACATCACTGTATCTGTAACACTTTGAACATACTGCAAACACCAGCATATACACACGTAATCAGTACTCAAGCATTTGCATATTATTTAAATCAAATTGTAACATGCCCATCACCATTTGACAAATCGTCAAAAAGAAACCGAGCTCTGTCCTTACCAGCTTGGCACCGGGTAGTTTACTTGGCATGGGCACATCTACGATGGGCATCTCGGCATGCCTGGGGTAAGCCTGTGCCATGCAGTTACTAGGGGGACTGCCCTTAGGGATGACTGCAGTGATTTTTACCCTCTCACAGCCCTTGACAGAACAGAAGGCGAAGTCCTCTTTGTCATTGTAGGCCTTCATCTGAAGGAAGAGCAGACTGACAGGAAGACAACAAGTTAATAATCTTCCAGACAGTTGCACAAGAAAGATTTGTCCTGAATCCCAAACTAGCCCTTAACTACTCACATTATAGCAGACCTCTGATCAAAGCCGTCAAGGTTTTAGTATGCTTTGTCGTTTTGATAGCATACTTCCCAAATGCAACGATGTCTGTCCATTATGACAGAATTTTGTGGCTAATTAGGTCTTTTCAGTCTTCTTTCTCTGTGTTCATGCACTCAACATTCTTCTTCGAAACAACTCGGAATCTAGTAACCAGTCTGAGCCCTTTAACCGTGATTGGTCAGCTGGGGCAGTGAAGGCCCTCTACGGTCCCAGAGAAATGCTGACGCGTTTCCCCTTTGTTATATTTTTCAGAGTGAACGCTGGTTGGGGGCGTACGAAAGAAACCACTTTCATTGTCACACATCCTGAATGGAATTAGCAACCAAAAAGAAGCAGCATGTGGCCTCCTTAACCCTGCCCCCCCGTACCTTTCCCTTCAACCCCTCCCCCCTCCCTCCCCCAACCCCTCCCCCCCCACTCACCCAGTATCTTCCTCTAAGTAGTAATAGCCTCTGGCCAGGTGTGAGTGGTGGATCTTGTTTCTCTGTGCCGTCCTCATGAAAACCCCCGTCTTCCTGGTCTGCTTGGTCAGCCGGTTGTGGATGTCTGAGATGACCGTGAAGGTGGTGCCTGCTGGGTAACAGAAACCCACGTTGATCCAGTCGTCCCTGAAACAAACAAACACACACGCACCCGCACACACCAGAAGCAGACGAACGCCCAAGCGCACACGCACACACCAGAAATACACCTGACCATTTATTCAATACGGTTGACACATCCACGTTTAACAACACCATTTTCACTGAGGAGAAGTAGGATAATATAGGTCATGCACATCTGTCGATAGTGTAGGCCAGGGTTATTCCACCTCCTTCCTGGGTGGCTGGAACACCTCTGGTGTTTGTTTCTACCAGGATGTTAACTGCACCCACTTGGTGTCCCAGGTCTGATTCAGTAACTAATTAGAAAGAGACTGATAATAACAGCATCTAAACTGTAATGTTGTTGTTCTTACTGAAAAAAAACATCAAGGACATAAACTTTCATTAATATAATTGACACTGACTGAGCAATTGTTTTCCAAAGGGTAACACATCTTCTTAAGGACTACAACAACCTAATGAGTTTTTCTTAATTAATTGGATCACATGATGTGATACAGTGTTGACTGTAAGGCTCAACATGCAGTTCCCCTCCATGAACACTAGATAGCCCCAAAGTACCATGTAACCAATGGTAATTCCCATTTCCCCCGATTACTGCAGTCCTACAACCCGAAATCTGTTCGGGGTAATCTCAGGCCAAAATGAATAGCTAACATGCTTGAAATGACTACCATGCCTCTGCTATTTAATTTACTGCCATTCCGATTAAGTATATTTGCTGGGCAGGGGCGATGTCATTTGCTATGAACAGCACCATAAACTATAAACTATTAGACTTCCATTGGCTTCCTTTTAAGGTGGTCTATCCAAACCCACAGCCTGGTTTACTGGGTTTGGGGCAGGCAGACTGAGTGACTTCATGACATGGGCTTTATGATGAAGAGAACATTTCAGGGGATGGGTTTGGGCTTCTGGGTTTGGGTGGATGTGATGCAAGTGACCTAAATATTTCCAATGCCATATTGATGACTGCTCTCTTGGACCAGATGCAATTATAATGGTGTGTGCGTGTTTGCATGTGAGTCTCTGCATCCACGACCCACCTGTTAAAGTTGATGAGCCACACTGTGATTTCCGCGGGGGCGGCCTGGTCCCAGTGTACGGTGTAACCCTTGGCCAACGTGACCACCGGCTGGAACTGCTGGTAGTGTTTTCTCTTGCCCAGAGCTCCCTCCAGCTCCAGTGGTCTGTCAGGGAACTCATCCTTCACCATCAGCATGTTCAGATTGGCCGGGTTACGCGTCTGGATGTAGATCTGAGGACCGGAACCGGACACACACATGAATACACCAAGGTGTGTGTGCGCGCACACACACACACACACACACACACACACACACACACACACACAGGCACACGACACCTTCACACGCCCATACATCGATGTAATGAAAATGCGCTTGTGAACTCAGAGATGTTCAACGTGCATATGAGGTAGATGCCAGTGGCTAATGGCACATCTGAAAGGCTAGCAGCTCCTGCTAATCAACCTAAAGTATTCAAAAGAACCTCAGAAATAAGAGAAGCTACAAGAATAATGACTATTTTTGTCAGTAGGCTAAAGCTCTTATCCAGAGCTACGTGCATACATTACTGATTTCGTTTAGGTCCTTAGCAGTTTTTATTATTTTAGTTAAAGAGGATGAGTAGAAGTGATTAATGAGCCAGTTGGAAGCTGGGGATGATAGAATAAAGATCGGTTTGGTAGTGTAGCCAGGACTCCACGGTCAACACACTGGGGTCCTCAGTGACCACAGAGATTCAGGACACCCATATAATGCATCATCCAAATGGTGGCTTGTTATACAGGACAATGTCCCAGTCACTGCCCTTTGGCCTTGGAATTTGACCAGATGAAACAGCGCGACCCTCTGGCCCTTAAACACCAATTCCAGCAGCATATTGTCTCCTGTCTATGGACCAAACATGCCCAACCCTGCTAAAGTACCCCAAATAACCCCAGATGATGAATCCTAAAAGATCCTAATAGAACCCAAAAGAACACAAATAGACCAAATAGAATCCAAAGACATTCGAAGGGCATTCAATGGCACCCAGAAGTAAATTCTCTAGAAGACGTCAAGCGTTCAGAGGTCACTGTCATTGTCCTGTGGTTAGACACGGGAATGGGATGATGGTGTGACTGTGTTTATGGGATGGAGCTACATTGGACAGAGTTAAGACAAATAAGGACAGGTGACACGTGTAGTCTAGTAACTCCTTGGCCCCCATGTTTGGGAAGATGGGGATCGTCTGAAGCAAGGAGGGGTGGTGGGAAATAGGAGGATGGAAAACTGGGTAAGGAGTTAAAAAGGGTGTGGGAAAATAAATTCCTGTAGCATGAAATGATAAATGCCATGAAACTGTGGGAATAACTGAATACTTTCAAATATAATTAGGCCTAATGAGAAGGAATGTAGAGCCTAGAGGCCTAATGTCTTTGCTCTTAGCCGTGGTATATTGGCCATACACCACATCCCTTGTGCATTATCATTTAAACACGCTACTAAAAGACAAACGAATGTTGATGACAGAAGTTATGTAACAGTAATAATTGGGTGAAAGTGGACGTGCCTCCCTGATGAAATGGTTAGACTATGTAACTACTATTATGAACAACACCAGGGATGGAGGCACCAGCGTGGTTAGAGGTTAGAGGCAACACCAGGGATGGAGGCACCAGCGTGGTTAGAGGTGAGAGGCAACACCAGGGATGGAGGCACCAGCGTGGTTAGAGGTGAGAGGCAACACCAGGGATGGAGGCACCAGCGTGGTTAGAGGTTAGAGGCAACACTGGGGATGGAGGTATCAGCAGGTTTAGAGGCAACACCAGGGATGGAGGTACCAGTGTGGTTAGAGGCAACACCAGGGATGGAGGTACCAGCGTGGTTAGAGGTTAGAGGCAACACCAGGGATGGAGGTACCAGTGTGGTTAGAGGCAACACCAGGGATGGAGGTACCAGTGTGGTTAGAGGCAACACCAGGGATGGAGGTACCAGCGTGGTTAGAGGCGGGTTGGAGCTAATTGCCTCTTAATGGTGTCTAACCACTGCAGATGGACACAGTGTGAAAGATGGGACAGAGTCTGTGAGAGTGAGAGAGTGTATGTGAGTGGTGTGTACGTGGCAACGCGTGTTTGAGATGGAGGGAAAGAAAGTGTGTGTGTGCATGTGTTTGTGAAAAGGTTCTGTTTACTCGTTGGTGTGTGTGTGTGTGTGTGTGTGCGTATGCAAGTGTTCCTGTATGCTTGTGTACACAAAGCACGCTTCCGACAGCTTGTCTGTTTGCACACCAACCTGAGCATAACGACCGCTACAGATGGCCGCCCTCCAATCAGGCACGTCGATACAGTCGGGATGTCTCAGCAGCCAGTTGTCCTGCTTGACCAGGAAGGCTCCGGGGTACTCACTGACCGACCCGTCCACATCGTGGAATATGGTGGTCTTATCACCGTCCATCTGCATCTGGTTGAACCATGGTCCCGGCTCACCGAAGAACACACGGGACGTGATCTGATGGACAACAGGGAGGTTGCTGCTGATTGCATCCCAGGACTAATTCCAACCCGTCATCCCACACACACACACGCAGACAGACACACAGAGAGACACACAGACAGACACACAGACAGACACACACAGACAGAGACACACAGACAGAGACACACAGACAGAGACACACACACAGACAGACACACAGACAGACACACAGACAGAGACACACACAGACGGACACACAGACGGACACACAGACAGACACACACACACGCAGAGAGACACACAGACAGACACAAAGACAGACACACAGACAGACACACACAGACAGAGACACACACACAGACAGACACACAGGGACGCACACAGGGACGCACACAGACACAGACAGAGACACACAGACAGAGACACACAGACACGCACAGACAGACAGACACACACAGACACACAAACACACAGACACACAGACACACAGACACACACTCACAGGTACGTCATGGAAAGTGATGTCGGTGACATTGTTGTTAGGGCAGCTCTGCCAGGAGTTGTTGAGCCTGAAACCAAAGGCACTAGTGTGCCGGCCATCCAAAGCAATGTACTTCCGGAAGGTGCAGTTCTGCACGTTGATAGGCCCGTCATAGATCTGCATGCCCCGGATAGGGAAGTCACTGCAGGACAACGGACAGCAAGTTACAAAGACAGGTACGTTAAAAAGAGCATAACAGAGGGAGAGATAGAAATATCAAGACAGTCAGACAAGCGGTCAGACAGACAGGCGGGCAGACAGAGGTCAGACAGACAGACGGTCAGACAGACAGACAGGTCAAACAGACAGACAGGTCAGACAGACAGACGGTCAGACAGACAGACAGGTCAGACAGACAGACAGGTCAGACAGACAGGTCAAACAGACAGGTCAAACAGACAGACAGGTCAGACAGACAGGTCCTGGTTTGCCAGGCTGTGGTTCCCATTGTGTTGACCAACAGCTGTCTTAACGGTCTCTAAGCTGGATCTGGGCAATCGTGACTAGCAGCTGCATCTTGGGACTGTTTTGTAACAGAATGGAAATTCTTGTTTCTAGATGAGATAAAGCATGATCCACTACTGAGAGGCTGATGATGGATGATGTGAATCTTTCACCCAGACAATGAAAGAATGTCAGATATGCACCAGTTGAGACAGCATTCTTCAATTCACTTTCCATCCAGCCAAGCACACTAAAACTGAAATGCTGAAGTGCAGTGGGTTCATTTCAGGGTAAAATGTGAAAGAGGAGAAGGCGGACAAGAGGAGGATAGGGGGGTGAAAAGAAAGGAAGAGACAAAAGAGGAGAATGTGTGTGTGTGTGTGTGTGCGTGCGCGCGTGCATACATCCAAACACTCACACTCCTCGAGGCAGGGTCCTTCCATTGAGGTCAGGCCCCCCGGGGCCCCAGATGCTGTTGTCAGGTATGGACATTCCCCGGTTCTCACTCTCTCCTACAAACAGACTGTTTTTCACCTCCTGGCGAGAACCATCATCATCTGGGAACGTACCACCACTACACAGATAAGGAGAACATTAGAGAGAGACAGAGAGACAGAGTGAGAGTGTGCACGCCTGTGTGTGTGTGTGTGTGTGCGCAGTGGGGAGCAAGCATCCCTGTGAAGTTGTAAAACAAGGAACATTTTGTACTTTGGGGACGTTTCTCACCACTTCTGACCTCGCGGTAAGGTTCAGGGTAAAGGTTAAATTGGGGTTGGGGTCAGGATCAGGGTTGGTGTCAGATTTAGGGTTAAGAGCAAGGTTAATACGATTTTTAATGGGAATAGTTTGTTCACTCACCACACGAATACCAAAATGCGCGAGTGTATGAATGTGTGATTGACTGGCAGAGCGATTGTGTGGCTGAGAGAGCTTTAGTGAGTGTGTGTGCAATGGAGCATGTAAAAATGGGTGTTCATCTGCCATTCTGTGCCACTGTGTCTCTGTGAGTGTGTGTGAAAGTATGTGTCTTGGTTTTAAAGCTGCACACCATGCCCAAGCCCATATCCCTAGAGCTGCCACTTTCACACCCTTAAATTACTTTCACACTCTTTCAAAATCTTTCTTAGCCCACTGCATCATAAGCAGCCGACCATATAAGGTGTTTTCCAATTACTATGACCACAATAGGGTCTTCTGCCGTGCCCATAAACACCAACACACAAACGACCCGATAGGATTAACATTGGGTCCTACCTAGCCAGCGTCAGTCCAATGCCGTTATCAGCAAATCTGAAGGGAGAGAGAGACAGCTGTTAGGCCCATTCACACAGCGGACAGAGCATTAGAGCAGGAGAATATGACACTGTCATCTCCTTCAGCACAGCAACAGACTGTAGGGTGTGTGCGTGTGTGTGCGTGTGTCTGCGTGCTCTAACCTTGTGGCCGGCGTAAATGCAGGGTTCTACATCTATTTCAGACATTACAAACATAAAAAAGATGCTAAGGATGTGAGGCGGACTCTTATCCTGTCCTCCTGGGAAGTCGGAAAGGGAGGGGCGCTAGGGGGTTCGGTTGACACGCTCAGGCCAGGGCTGCAGAGTGGCTCGTGGTCACTGTCTCTCAGTAAGGCCAGGGGGGGTCGTGGCATACCGGCAGGGCCGGACGGGCTCATGGAGGGTGGTGTGAAGAGGCACAGTAGCGCCTGGGGTGGATGGCTTGGATGCCACACAAGGCTACTTAGTTTCCTCCAAGATGATATTTATACTCCCCCTCATTCCTCCATCACCTTCTACAGATAACAATGGCTCCTCAACTGACCGTTCACTGATTATTCTCACCCTGTGCAACGGCTTCTGGTGTTCCCCACAGCATTAAGAGGAAGGGTTATAAAAGGCATTCATAAAACGCTTGGATGGATGGATCGGTGGACGTGAGTTCCCCAGCTCAAGTCAAAAGAACAGCCATTGATTGTATTTTCAGGGCACCAGTTTGGTGTTCCTCACCACGGCCATTTTAGATGTAACAATATGGGAGGACGTGAGCTAGAGTCAACCAATCACAGCTTTTCTGCCTTCCGGGCAGATCTGCCTCCAGGAAAATAAAGATGATTAAAAAGGCAAGCCTGCCATGTTCTGTCAATTATTACTGCGGAGTGCTAGGCTCAGATGCCTACAGGTGATAATTGGCGTAGCAGCGCCATATGATTCACAGAGAGCCCAGAGAAATAGAAGTCGTTGAAATTAATTCCTTTCGGGAAGCTATAACCAACCACCCTCTCACGAAGCCACCGCCCTCCCATCCTCTCACCCCCCAAGCACTCCCCCCCCTCCTCACTCTCCCTACTCACTGGCAGTCATCCAGCCAGACATCTCCCCCCCTGAGCCAGGCTCCATGGTCCTGGTTCTTGTAGGCCACAAAATGGTGGATGAGAGCGGGCACCCGAGGTTTGAAGGGGTCCGCGTCCTGATGGGGCCCGTACCTACAGGCGCATAGAGAGCAATGCTCAGGGATTCACATACGTGCTGATGCAGTCACACTTTTCAAAGCCACTACATGCATTTCTGCTTGAACGTCTGGCAGCGATGTCACTGAATAAATCAAGGTGTACACTGAGGCATCAACGTCACTGCTGCGCCATTTCAGAAGCACAGTATGTTTTGACACAAAGGGCAGTGCATGGTATTGGGATTGTCATGGTCTTCAATCCATCTCTGCCATTGTTCACTTCTGAAATGACACCGGTGTGAGACGTGAACCCGGGTTCAATTTGGCTTCAAAGTACCGGTGCAGCATTTGGGACTAGTAACCATCAAAATTCAGGTAACTTTTTGGTCACATGGCCTGTATGCTGCATGCGTGTGTATGCGTGTGTGCGTGTGTGTGTGTGTATGTGTGTGTGAACACAGACCTTGCTCCAACAAGCGAGAGGAAGGGTCTCTTGTCTTTGTCGTTGGCCTGAGTTGTTTTGACGCCATTGTCAAGGATCATCCCAGCCTGCAAAGACACACACACACACACACACACACACACACACACAAACCCAAAGACAGGATCAATCAAATGTGACATTCACACCCTGAACAAAATTTGACAGCTTTATAGTGAACATTTGACTGTTTTACTCATTCGTGATTGTGTCACTAACCGATGTTCGACCATCCCACTGACTAGCTAAACAAGCCATCAGATTATTTTCTAGAAATGATTAGGATTTATTAAATGGTATTGACTAGATCAGGATTTATTAAATGGTATTGACTAGATCAGGATTTATTAAATGGTATTGACTAGATCAGGATTTATTAAATGGTATTGACTAGATCAGGATTTATTAAATGGTATTGACTAGATCAGGATTTATTAAATGGTATTGACTAGATCAGGATTTATTAAATGGTATTGACTA
>JACXGJ010017448.1:0-11173 GCA_016801105.1 Esox niger
CACCACATCTACTACTCCTGCTATGCCCACTACCACCACCACCGCCACTACTACTATTATGCCTACTACCACCACCACCACCACCACCACCACCACCACTACTACTATAGCCAGTACTACCACCACCGCCACTACTACTACTATTATGCCTACTACCACCACCACCACCACCACCACCACTACTACTATAGCCAGTACTACCACCACCACCACTACTACTACCACCACCACCAGTACTACTACTACCACCACTACCACCACCAACACCACTAGCACCACGACTACTACTTCTACCACCACCATCGCCACTTCTACTACTACTACTATGCCCCCCACCACAACTACCACCACCACTACTACTACCACCATCACCACTACTACTACTAACACCACCCCCACCACCACTTACCATGCCCACTACCGCCACCATCACTACCACCACCTCCACCACTACGACTACTACTAACACCACCACCACCACTACTACCATCATCACCACTACCACTTCTACTACTACCACTACTACTACTACTACCACCACCAGTACTACCACCACTACTACCGCTACTTCTACCACTTCTACTATGGCTACTACTATCACTACCACCACCACTACCACCACTACTAATATTACCACAATTACTTCCAACACCAGCACCACTACTACTACCACCACTACTACTACTACTACTAGCACCAACACTACTACCACCACCAGCATACCAACTCTGGCAGAGGGTCTCCTCCAGATGTTCTGGGATCAGGACCAAGTAACCATCACCAGGCAGTCTGCCCACAGGCATACCTAGTCTCCAAGAGCCTCTTCCAGTTGAATCTGTATCAGATCCTGGGTCAGTCCCACTCCATTGACACGCATGGAGCCTATCCAGATGGATCTGTAAATGAATCGCTCTCCCACCACCCCCATGCTAACAGATGCTCCTCGCAGCCTCTGTGGTTGCTAGGGCTCTCGACTAAGGCCTACTGGAGTCACAGGTTGCCATGACGTCCCTGACAATTGCACCTGGATCATTTCCCATCCCAGTAAGCAGCCTCAGGCGACCATCATACATCTGTACTCAAGTCAACCATACTCTCCAATGGACAGCTGTATGGCTGTTGCGGTTGCCCTGGATTGATGGTGGTCTCTCTCATCAGTTGCGCCACTTAATCATAAATGCTTCCAACACACGACCAACTGCAGGCTCCATCTGTCCCTGCCCTCAGGGACACAAATACTCACTGGATTTATGGAAGGTGGGCCTACATCTGACAAAGGAGGATGTTAATATTTTGTCAATGAGGTATTGAGGGAAAACATAATTCTGGAAGATTCTTGCTGAAATTGAAACATGTTATTTTTCTCACAGTGCATTGCATTCAATAAGAGGTTGATTTTCCTCAAAGCTTATGGAAACGTAATATGGAAAACGAGCAGGCGGTCAGGAAAGCAGCCGCAGACAGTTTCAAGTCAATACATTTTCTGTTTTTGGTGATATCTGATCCATGTTAACGTCTTTTGTTCGGCAGTGTATAAAATTGCTTTCTCAAGCCATTAGGTGCTTGTACAGCATTTGGAATTAATCTGACCCGAAACGTTGTTGTTATGTGAGGGCTATGTTGTTCTGTGGAAAAAACTCCTTGTTCTCTGAAGTACCTACAAAAGTACATTTAATCAGTAAAGCTATTGTCTCATAATTATTTTCATGTATCCCCTCTATATAGGTGAAGCCCTTTTACACCTGTTTGAGAACAAAGCTCTGCTGAAGAGTT
This sequence comes from Esox niger, assembly GCA_016801105.1. Taxonomy (NCBI): domain Eukaryota; kingdom Metazoa; phylum Chordata; class Actinopteri; order Esociformes; family Esocidae; genus Esox; species Esox niger. Next base: position 1,774 of record JACXGJ010017448.1, read on the forward strand.
AATTTCACATGGCTAGTTTTAGGCTTGCTTTTATCAAGAGTGACTCTAATATGATTCATCTGAGGCTCATTTGTCTCCTATACAGGGAAGACTACATGTATGTATTGTTCTTTGGTTTAGTTTTACCCTCCCCCAAACCTAAACCGTGATAGGGCCATCCCTCATAATTCCCTCATAACCATAATTTTAGCTTCCTGTCCCTATTCCAGTGCAACCCTAAACCTAACCTCAACCATAACCATGTCTATTATTCTGCCTGCCTGTCTGTCTATTTGTCAGTCAGTTTGAGTCCCATTAGCTGATGCAGTTTTTTTATCAGCTATGTAACAAATTTTTTACACAAAGCATTCAACTTCAAAACATCAACCTAAACTGAACTAGTTACAAGGGACAAGCTCCTATGTTTTCAGGATCCTTTGAAGCACATTTCAAGCCAGAGGGGCAGAAAACTGCAAACCTTTTCTGTCTAGCTCTTTCTGGGCCTCAGGCACACTCGACAAAACACAGTCATGTGAGCACAGGCGATTATTAATCTTTACCCTGTCAGTCCATCTGTCGGTATGTAGTCTTCAATAGTTGAAGCTAATCTGCCCCTCTTTGAATTAACGCATTAACTTAAGAGTTAGGTCTTTGAGCTACAATGTGGTGAGGCTAATCTTCCACCCACTGAATGAAACATATTCAATTAAGGAACAAGTATATGCTGCAGTTTTCACAGCATCAATTGTGAGATCTATTTTCTGCTCTATTCAATGCAATACACTGACAAAAAGTAATGACTTTTAAGCTTTTCTTTAAGCAACAATACTGTGAGGCTAATCTTCTTGACATGGAATGCAATGTAGTCACTTTGAGCATCATGTCTGTGATCCATCTACTAGTTCAGATGGGTGACAAATTAAAGGGGTAGAAAGTGTCTTAGTAAGGTGTTTGGCCACCACAAGCCACCAGAACAAAATCTGAAACTCTACTGGAGGGAGGGAACACAATTCTTACAAACAATTTACCCTAATTTGGTGTTTTGATGATGGTGGTGGAGAGTGCTGTCTAACACATCAGTTCAAAATGTCCCATAAGTGTTCAATTGGGTTAAGATCATCTGTACTTGTTCAGAATGTTTATACATGCTGGCATGATAGGATGTTTTGATAGGATGTACACTGACACTGAGGTTCAACACTACTGTTGTTTGCTCCTTGGGGTTTAAGGCCGGGTGTTTTGTAAAAGCACTTTGTGACAACTGCTGATGTAAAAAGGGCTTTATAAAATTAATTTGATTGAAGCGTCATCATTCGTTATGTTCCCCTGTTAATTTATTTAGATTTTTCCCTTAATTTGTCACTATTTTCTCACTATTCATATAAATTCATATAAATGTCGATGTGATTTCAATCTGAATGCAATGTACTGAAGAAAATGTCAAATGTGACACTCATCTAAATAGAATTCACTTTGACAAATATTACTTCCATTGAGTGCATTGTACAAACATAATTGTCTATTGAAGCTAATCTTTTTAAAAAGTAATGCTCTGTTTAATTTTTCAAAAACCTGCCATGAACATTTTCAGGGTGATTATGGAGTGTCCCTTAAATTTCCTGCTATTTCTTTTTTCAGATTTTGTGAAAGTAATGTAACATGCAACAACAATATATCAAAGGGCCTTGTATTCCTGGACTATCGCATAAGATTTGTATACCTTGTAGCCAGAACTTCTGAGAGTAGCGCTAATTAAGGTATGACAGTAATTCGGCTAACAAAGCATGTATTAACTACATATATGTAATCACACTCTTTAAAATAATCATTTGTGTTGTCATTTTGACAAATGATGAGTTAATGTGTGTTGTTACATTGCCAGATATTGGGCATTCGCCATCTTCTTAGCCAGCCATAACATAATATCAGTACACCTACTTTGTGCTTGCTGTGCATCTTGGAAATTATTCAGTTTTCTTAGATGGCAGTAGTGAAGCAAAAAACATAAGAAACCCTTGTTTATTCATCATTATTGGTTTATCTGCCTATTACGGCTTGGGTTTTATGCCCTCTGTATGAACCAGGCATAACTAATTATTTCCTGAATGCAAAGTTACATCGGGGAGGGTGGGAGAAGGTGCTGCTCTGCAGACATGGAATTCACCAGCATCTAAACGAGGCTTGACAGGTGACAGCATCCCTGCTGCCCCCAGCTCACAGCTCAGCAAAGCAAGCCATGAGGGGGGCATTTGTTTTGGCATATCATGGCAGATTTTTGACGACCGGTTTTCTTTCTTAATTGGGACAGCATTTAAAGGAGTTATCACATTGTCACTGTTAATTATGGCTGCTTGTTAGGTCTCTGCCATGTCTCAACACTGTGCTTCACCTTAAAGGGACAGTTTGGGTTTTTGGCATAGGCCTTTATCTACTTTGCCAGAGTGAAATGGCTTTTTGGATACCATTTGTATGTCTCTGCATGCAGTTAAAAAGCATATGTTACATTATCAAAATATCCGAATATAATTTCCAAGTAGAGTTAGCTAAATTTGGTGACAGCTTGCATCCAGCAATTGCAACTTACAAAACTACCTGTACTTTCCTTCATATTGGACGCAGAGCGATACAAGTTCATCTGACAACCAATTAAGTAATTTCGCATGTACAGGGACAATGAAAGATTGCACCCCATATAGTCATTGTTCCATTGGCTCAGAGACCAACAGGTTACCAAATAAATAGGTTTTTCGAATTAATTGTTGTTCTAGACACTTCCAGCCCGATATCTTGCTTTTCACTTTAATGAATGTTGCTTGAACCCAGGATGAATTGGATGACTTGGTAATGTGGTAATGCAGAGACAAAATCGATTATTCTCTCTCAAATCTACCCACACACATACACACGCTCTCTGTCCCTCACTCTCACACTAACTTCTCTTGCTCTCTAACATTAATACTTTATTACTGTTCTTCTCTTATACCCTTATCTCTATTCCTATTCCCCTCCCTCCTTCCTCTCTCACTCACTCTGCTTATTGAGACGCTGTAGGCTAGATTCAGCACTAGAACCTTGAGAAGCAAGGTGGTCATGTGACCACACCTGCAGACAGCGCAGCTAGTGAGAGGAGGAGCTGGGGGAACGGGAAGAAGGAAAATGTGAAGATGAGTTCATGATTCAGACTGTCCCAAAACCAATGGTAATAATTAACAAGACACTGGTCAGAAAGGTCGTGGCGCTGCAAAGGGCAGTCAGGGCCCTAGTAGTCTATACCAAAATCAATCATTTTAGTGTGCCTCTTCGAGCAGGAAATACTGTATTTATTCTGAATTCGTAACGCGTCTTTTTGAGTGCTGTCGAGTGATAAGCCTGTTAAGGGCAAGAAGGCCACATCTGAGGCCCACACCGTCTCAAAACACGATACCTTTTCACAGAGGACAGCCATGCTGAACCAACACGTATAGTCATACTATAAAACCTGGTGGCATATAAATCCTCTAAAGATATTTACACCGTTATCACAATGCCGAGACGAAGTAAGCCTACATATAACACAGACCTTTGTTGAAGCAAAAACATCCCCCATTAAAAATATTTATGGTGGAATAACGCAATGAGCCACATTCACGTTTTGCCGCTAGGTGTTATGAGAATGATGACACAACTACTTCAGTGTATGTAACTGGACCCCAGTGTAGGATCCCATGTCACGGCAGCAGGTAAGGATCCAAGCGCGGACTGCGGAATCGAGGGAGAGAGACAGGGAGAGTGGTTGGGGACGGGCAGTGAGACGTCTCACGTAACAGAAACAAAGGCACAGGCGAGCAGCAGGCAGAATAGTCGAGGGCTGGCAGAAGGTCGGTACACGAGCGGGCGGCAGAGGTACAGTCAAGGAGTAGGCAGAGCAGTCGGGGACAAGCAAGAGATCAGGACTCGGACAGAGAGCAGGCGTACGGGCAAGACGTAGGCAGAATAGTCGGGGACAGGTGATCGGTCGGTACACAGGGAATCGAGAAGATCGTTTGAAGATTGCGAGATGTGACATGCGAGCATGAACCATTGATCTGGCAGGGAAGAGGTGACAGGGAGTTGTACTTATACGGTGTGCTGACGAGGAGAGTGGGAACAGGTGTGTGAGTGATGATTGGGAACAGGTGTGGGATAAAGCGTGCGTTTGCGGTTACAGGAACGCGAGCGCCAGCCTCTGCGTGCTCGCGGAGGCGGAGGAGTGACACCCCAGTCATATTTGTCAGTGTCTTTGGTAACTTGTATTAAACATAATTTTTATAAAAATATATTTTATATATAATTATATAAAAGCGGCCTTATGTCGATAGGTCAAAAGATAGTCAGAACATCTCCCATTTAAGATCTCCCTAGACAAATGGATCTACCTGAGCACTGACGTTTTGAAACAAGGTAATACTTTATTTTGTAAGTCACAAGTGTTTTTGTGGATGCTCAATTAAATAAGAGTAACATTTTAACTCTCTACTTACCTGAACCTTAACATTTATCCTAAACCTTTTTCTAAACCAAACCCTAACCTTACCAAGCAGTTGCATATCAGCAGATATTGCCACCTATTCTCTTTTGACACTGATAATGTCAGTCTGAAAAAATCTCTTTATGTTCATAATCACATTATAACACCCTCCATACAGTTGTGCTCTTAAGTTTGCACACCCTGTCAAACTTATGACAAGCAAAAATTAGCTGCATGGTCGAGTTGCCAGAAAGAAGCCTTTACTGCACCAATGCCACAAAAAAGCGTAGTTACATTATGCCCAACAATACCTTGACACACATCACAACCTTACTGTAAGGTCTCATTACTGTGATGAGAGTGATGAGACCAAAATAGAGATTTATGGTCACAGCCATGAGTGCTATGTTTCGAGAGGGTTCAACAAGTCCTGTAGTCAACAGAATAACATCCCCGCTGTGAAGCATGGTAGTAACTCAATGATGTTTTGGGGGCATGTGAGCCCTAACGGCACGGGGAGTCCTGGGAAAATTGATGGCAGATAAATGCAACATGTTATCAGAAAATAATGGTAGACAATTTGCATTCCTTTGCACTAAATCTACACATGGGACGCTCTTGGACTTTCCAGCATGACACCGACCCTAAGCACAAGGCCAAGTTGACCCTCCAGTGTATAAAGCAGAAAAGGTGAAGGTTCTGGAGTGGCCATCACAGTCTCCTGATCTTAATATCATCAAGCCACTCTGGAGAGGTTCAAACGTGCGGTTCATGCAAGACAACCAACGACTTTGCATGACCTGGAATCAAGACGAATGGGCAGCTATACCACCTGCAGGAATGTGGGCCCTATAAAAAACTATAACAAAATACTGCACCCTGTCATTGATGCTAAAGGGGGCAATACACCATATTAAGAACTAAGGGTATGCAGACTTTTGAACAGGGGTCAAGTCTGTTTTAAATTTTTAAATTTTTTTTATGATTGTGCCGTTCTGTTATGACCTACAGATTAATGTGAATCCCATGAGAAATAAAATACATATTTTTCCTGTTCACTCCTGTTTTATTTACAAATGGTACATACAAAATGTTAATAGTTTTCCAAGGGTATGCAAACTTTTGAGCACAACTGTATCTGGAAGCATTTTAAAGGATATTTTTTTGTTTGACCTGTCATTAACGCTCCCAATACCCCAAAATATATTTGATAGATGATGAGGCCTGGGGATTTATGCTAGATAATTTATACATAATAGGATCCTTCTTTGATCTACTGAGGGAAAGCTATGACTTTACCAAAAATAACTTGTCTTTATGACTTAATTCAATCTGTCAACCCCCTCTCAACAGAAGACCTCAATGCAAAATGGGAGGAACTAGGAACAGATATGGAAGTAAAAATTTAGGAGGATAGCTAGGATTATATTCTCTTGTATTATTTAAGGTCTTAAACAGATTACAGTATTCAAGAAGTATTCAAGATCTTCCGTGATACCGTTCCTTAATATCACTAATGTCAAAGAGCAGAGGGCATACTACTCAACTGCTAAGACCTGTGCTCTAACTGGAATGGCTCCTGTCTGGGCCCTCGTTATTTTATCTGTGCGTTTCCCGAAAGCATCTTCACTTGTACTTGCACGTAACATTGCTTGTTTATTAATGAATGCTCCAGACCACCCGTTAGTCCATCTTAACCGATCTTAACAGGCACATCAACATGAAAGGAGTGATTGCAAACAGTTAATATATAGGCAATAGAACAAATAAAACGTATCACAACAGCTTTAATTTAGACACATTTATTTAGACAAATTAGATAAGTGCGTGACTGGATGTAAATGTAACTGAATGCAATTGGTCAACTGAGGATAAACAAAAACGTACGTAAAACAAGAAATAGGCTTATTAAGAAAAAGTGTTCAAAATAAACCGTTCATGAGTTTGAATCCCTGCATCGTACTGCTACTATTATTTGATGGATAGGTGCTGGTATCTCTACCTCGTCAAGAAGAACCTTGAACGACATGCCAGAATGCATGTTTTCTCTTGCATTCCATTTGTATTCCAAACTAAAAAAGATTTTTCTCAATACGCTTTATACTCCCAGAAAATTAAACGTGTTGATTGCTATGTGACTTATATTTTATATAGGCTAGCTTCCAGAGGAATTGATAATTGGATGTCATGTGATCGATTTCCAGAGCTATGATTTTGACTGGCTGAAGTCCACCCCATTGGTTGCAAATAACAGTTTAGTCCATCATAAATGTCTCTACTTCGAGTTTTACATTCTCATTATTCATTGCTTATTGATCCCAAAGTAGTAGTTGAATACATTACCAGCAATATTAAATGCTTCTGATAAATAACCAAGCTATTTCAAAATACATTCATTGCATAATTCCATTCCAAACAACAAAGATTGCCTAATTCCATTCCAAACGTCCATAACAAATGCACTTATGATGAACTTTATAAAGAGCGACCTACATGGTGGTTTGGGAAACAGGCGTAAGTCTGTCGGAAACAAAGTCAGACTTAAGGCTACGTGTATCGTTAAGCCATTGTAAGTGCTACGCTATAGGGAAACCTTGAACTTTTTAAAATCCTTTAGAACAGGGGTTGGAACAGGTCAGAATATGTCTGATTAGAGGGTTGTAATGAAAACATTTAGTGGAACTGGCTTCAGGGTCAAGAGTTTAGTTTGAAGGCTTTAGAATGTCCTTGACATTCAGTTTAACCCAGACCCACTGTTGATAACCCTGGATGTGTCATATACTTGGAGGTTTTTGTTTGACATTCAGTTTAACCCAGACCCACAGTTGATAACCCTGTATGTTTCAGAGGCTAGGAGGTTTGTCTTTGACATTCAGTTTAACCCAGACTCACTGTTGATAACCCTGGATGATTTAGAAATGTGAGATTTGTAGACGTGTGTGGGGGGGTGGACACTTACCTTCATTATAACCCTATTCTAACTATTCAAAATAAGAAAGGCTTGAAATTTTCCTATGCAGTCTAATTGTACTTGTTTTAGCCATTACCTTTGAGGGGATTTGTGGTCCTAATCAACGCACACATATAACACACCACTACAAACGACATGCCCAGGCAAATATTGTTTACTGATTCAAGGATTGGGGCTTAAGAGGGCAACATTGAGCAATTAAATCTACACAGTAAACACTCATAATTGGATTGTGTGCTTATGGGCTTTGATGTGTTTCAATCCTTGGAGGACCGCATAATATTAGGCCTAATTGATTTTGATACGTATTTACAAGGCTTTTGGAAAATTTGCCAAAAACAAACCTCTGGTGGAGATTTTTTAATGATGCGTGATTGTGAGATTGGGGTTTCGTGCCATACAGTCCGGTAACAGTCCATGGGCTGTTTCATTTCAGCAAAAGATGCAGACGGTTGTCATCTGGTAGTTAACCAGAGATGAGTGAGGGAGTTTCTTCTAGGGCCAGTCCTGTGGAGGTGACATCAAGGTTATGGCTACCCATAAATTGGTCCCAGGAGACACAGGTGCAAGATAGAGGTCAAGGGGGCCAGAAGGAGGGGACCATTCTCACCTCACAGGAGAAATCAACCCTCGAAATCTGACCCTTTACCCCCGATGGACTCAGCCAAGCTCTGGCAGGAGTGTCGGTGAAATAGGCCCCCTCCACACCTCCACTTGGGATATAATCATGTTAACACTGTCCAACAATGTCAGGCAGGAGGGAAAGAGAGAAAAGCAGACTGAAGGTAAACAGGAGCCATTTAACTCTTTTACTTTCAGTGTTTCTCACAAAGATACTTAGATTCAGTGTTACTGGGTTCCTCCTCTTGGATTTTTTATTTATTTCACAAGTAAATTAAAGTTTTAAATACATTTTTTTAAAGTTTTGATTACACAGAGTAATGAAGATGAAGTCAAGCACCTCTTTATGACAGCATAAAGTAAATCTCCCCATATGACAGTGTCAAGTCTAGCTCTCCTTATAACAGTGTAAAGTCAAGCTTTCCTTATGAGAATGTAGTCATGCTTCCCATATGCAAGTGTAAAGAAAAGCTGCCCTTATGACAGTGTAAAGTCAAGCTTCCCTTATGACTGTGCTTTCTGGTTAGATTGGGATAGTACATCCTTGCTCCCACCATTTGGCTAAATTACCTCCCACAGTAATATGTCATCCAGGAGACAGGTCAGATCCATGGCATATCAGACATTCACATAAACTTCCATTTGAATTCCATTACTTGCTGTGCCACCTTTCAAATAATGGTAGGCCCTATTAATTACTATAGTATGGGTCCGGGGTAAAGGTGAACATGCAATTACAGAATTAAATCAAGCTGCCGTTTAGCGTGTCAGTCCTGACAGAAATAATTTGGGTGAATTATTAAATGTCTCCGCTGGTATCCTTGGCTTTATCATAAGACCTCCCTAAACTGTGTGTCAAGGCATTGGTCTTTTCAATTAAATAAAATTATACATGATAGTTTTCATATGAGCTTTTATTTATGGCTTTATACTGGTTATTCCCAGCGCTTGATATTAACTTATATGCTGACCAGCCACTGTGCCTGCTAGTGGTTTTCCAAAGTTACCAGCCACTCAGCATTTTCACTTGCCACCATTTTGTTGTTTGGGAAATTACATTACATTTGATTAAAGTTGACTATGATGTGCTATATGGTAGTCTATCTTGTTCACGCGGTCAGTCACTGGCACACAAGGCAATAGGCCTAACATAAATGAACCAGAATCAAACACTGTATGCAGGTAGTGCTCATGGGAGTTGTAGGGACATAGCTCATAGTGTCACTGTCATTGCAGTGAGTATATTATTTCGGATATATTTTGAGAAGACAAAAACATGGTGTGTCTGTGTGTGTGTGTGTGTGTGTGTGTGTGTGTGTGTGTGTGTGTGCGTGTGTGTGCGT
>JACXGJ010017449.1:0-11173 GCA_016801105.1 Esox niger
CACACACACACACACACACACACACACACACACACACACACACACACACACAGACACACACACACACACACACGGGTAATCAGTTTAAACCATTTCTGACCTGAGCTCATTGAGCTGAACTATGATGTCTCCATTCCTCTCCTCAAGTGTAAGACCTTCATTTTATCTATCACAGACAATATACTCTTCCAATCTGTTTAGGGATACTAGTGGAAATTAAGGCAAAGTGAAAAAAATTGTCATCCTGCTTGCCTGCAGTACAGTCCCTATCAGTGAATCACAGGGGTGTTAGTGAAAGCCAGATTTTGTTAAAGCTCTTAATAAAGAAGGCACAGTGGGATCTATGAGCCTGAAGGCAGCACAGCTCTCTGTGGGCAAACACTTGAGCTGCTCCTCTGATAGGCCAATTTCGGTGGAGTGGTAGTCTTAACAACGTTCTTATTTCACATGCAACCCCGTTTGGCCTTCATGAGATTCTTAATTTGTTTTTTTAATTTGATGTATTGCTGCAAATATTTGCCTAGGCACACATTCTAACTGTTTGCTCTGGAGGTTTTGAAAAACGAACCGCAATGGGGTTCTGTGTAGCTCCGTTGGTAGACCATGGCGCTTGGAACTTGAGGGTTGCAGGTTCAATTCCCACGGGAAACCTGTCCAAAAAAGTATGTAAACGTATTTTCTGGATTAGAGTGTTTACTAATGACTATAATGTCAAAAACGAATGCATGGAATCAAGACTTACCATACTGTATCTGTCTCACTGTATTCAAAGCCTTCCTTTGTGTAATTCTGTTTTGACTGATCGTTATTCCTCTTCCTACTACAATTAAATCCACATATTAAAGGTTTATTACCTGTGAATAACACACTAAATGTTTTTACTGTTTTAATGTTTTCAATGTTTTAAATTTTTTTAATGTTTTAAATATTTTAACTTTAACTATTTAAAAACTGATTTGATATCATGCTCATCTCGCAATTCTGTGCTGAATGATCAAGTAATATTTACACTTAATGGATACAATCTGAAAATACAGTCAGACATTTTATCCTAATATTTTAGGCTAACGCTATTGCAGTATCTGGGATAGCTGTTACCTGCTAGCTCTATGAGCTTCCTGTCATTGTCTGAGCCTTCCTTCCTGCACAATTTAGTTTTTCTTCCTCTTTATCGGTCCTACATTCCACAGTACTTTGTTGAGCTTTTCTATGCTGCCTCACGTCTGTCTGCAATCACTATTCTGTAGCTGGAAATAGTAACAATTATTCTCTCCAACTGTCCTGACTTAACCATTGGTTTGTAATGAATGAAGGCTGCTGCGTACTAACAATTTTGTCTATATGGTAGCCATACTTTACCTTAAAGATGGTACACTAAAATTGTTTTAAATATATACCTGGAACACTTCTCTAACTGTCTTAAACGAGTACTTGCACATGCTGATCACTTTTTAGCTTATTTTCCTTCACTCTGCGGTCCAACTCATCCATATCATCTGAATTGGGTTCAGTTTGGGTGATTGTGGAGGCTGGGTCATCTGATGCTTCACCATCACTCTCGTTGGTCAATTGCATTTGCCTACAGAAGGCTGTGGTAGCCATGCTGGCATATATCTGGGAATGTTATAAAAATCCTATAGCATTGAAAGTTCCTAGGAGCAAATATTACTCCATTATTGTGAAACTGAAAAAGCTTGGAACCAACAAGGCTATTCCTAGAACTGAATGTCCAGCCTAACTACAAAGTACTACTTTTTACCTGGCTTCTAGCATCGCAACGGTTAACGGTGGTGGGAGCCTCATGCTATGGGGATTCTCCTTATCAGCTGGGACCGGTCAGGATTGAGGCCCTCAACTGGCAGCTTCATTAAATAGTACCAGTCTCAGCGTCAACAGTGAAAAGGCAACTCCTGAATACTGGCCTTTTTCCACCATCTTCCTCTGTCTGGTAGGTGTCTCCTTTTGCCCATCCTAATCTTTTGTTTTTATTGAGATATGGCTCTTCATAGTACTCAATGTTTTGCGGGTACTATTTAATGAAATGCTGCCAGTTGAGGCCCTGTGAGGCACCTGTTTCGCAAACTAGACACTCAAATGTATTTATCCTCTGACTCAGCTTCATTAAAATCTCCAATTACTCTTTCTATTCAGGTTAGAGCCAGGTTGCACTGTTCTGCAAAGGGAGTAGTACACAACATTCTACAAGATCTTCAGTTTCTTGGCAATTTCTAAAAAATAAATAAGGAGCCTTCATATCTCATTTTAAGTAAGAAGCCTGAACAAGTTGAATAGCCTTGTGAACTGGGAGCAGTCCACCTTTACTCCTTCTATCTTGGAATTCTATCTCTTGGATATGTTTTTCTCAAATTAATTTTTGGGGATCCATAACACAAGGTGAAAAGAGTACAAAACACATGGGTTAAATAAACCACAATACATCAACCTTATTTTACATCAGCAGTAATGTAGCATCTACTGTCTGAGCCCCAGTCTTCTGTATTTAGGAATGCTCAGTCAAAGTGCAATATTGTAATGCAGTAGCGCTGTTGTGGAAGGCTTAGCAAAACTGTGAAGCCAAGCCTCCTGGCAGCATACAGCAGAGAGGGAAAAGGAGACGACAAAGTATAAGGAACTCTGTGGCTCTGCTTGATTAATGACAGAGGTGTGTGTTGTACTGGGCATCCTCGGAGCAGGAACAGATCAGTCTTCCTGTAAGACAAATCTGACAATGCTCCCCCCCATAACTGCTCCTTTACCACCATCAAACCCTCAGCTCTTCACAGTGAAGTGCAACCAGGCATCAAAGCTATAAATCATTCCTAAACAAAGAATGTTTAATCTGTGACACACAGGCCTGACAAGCACATTCATTACCTGATGTAGGAAAACTACCCAAATCCCTTGTGTCTCCTGTTTAACTTTGAGAAAATAGTAAAATAAAGGAAATAACTAAATCCATGAAGAACAACAGAAAAGCTTAGGTGATTGCACGGTCTTTCTTCCAGAGACACAGCCTGGCACTGCCACTGTTTCACTGGCATTTTATGGTGGAGGATGTGTTGGCGATTTGTTCGATTACTCCTTCCAAAGAGATTTATTTAAGGATTTTACGTTTAGTGCACATATGTTAGACAAGACTAATAAATTATCTTTCATTGATAAAAGATGCTATGCATCCTATTGTATTAGAAGGCGTACTTGTACAGTACTGTGTGCTAATATACTGGTCAGATTTAACAAATGCAAGTTATTACATTTAAATGCAGACTGTTGCATACTGTAAGAGTTAATATTGCTGCTATTTTCCACTATGATTGCATCAAAATACCTTACAAATTGGGAGAAATTTGAAAACTGATTTCCCGTATTTCTGGTCAATGCTTTGATCTTTTGTGAATATTTCCTAGAATATATAAGGCAAAAAACTGTGTATTCTGGGTGCTACTAAATAATTGGGAGGTTCACTGATTGTGAGAGAATGCAAGTGAAATTTGGTCTTAGAAGTTCCACTGCATCTTATACTTTCTTTTCCAGAAAAGTTGAAAAGGAAAGTATTGAGTGAAGAACAGAGGCATTCAGTTTGCAGTGGTTGCTTAATTTGAACCCTTCTGTTACTCACTCAAAACCTTCCTTTTCAACTTTGTTGGAATGGAAAGAAAAAGGTCATGGAGAGTAAGCCTGTCTTTACTAAATATCTCTGCTAATTGTCAACAAGGGGAAACATCCTTTGACCTACACTGTCACCTTTCACGTGTCAAAAAACCCCATGAGCCACACATTTGTGTTTAGACCTCACTCCCTTCAGGTAGGTAGCTGTGTAAAAAGTGTCCCATGTTACCTTGCAGTGTGACAGGCGACAATTTACATTTTATTCCATCTACACGGTAAATGTATATCTTACACAAATCTTGCAGCAGGTCTTGTTGCTCTAAATAAATCAAATAAATGAATCAAATGTATTTAATAAAACCCTTTTTAAATCAGCAGTTGTCACAAAGTGTTATTACAAAATACCCAACCTTAAACCTCAAGGAGCAAACAACAGAAGTGTTAAAGTTCAGTGGATAGGAAAAACTCCCTAAGAAGGCCAAAATTTAGGAAGAAACATAGAAAGGAACCAGGCTCAGAGGAGTGACCAGTCCTCTTCTGGCTGTGCCGGTTGAACATATTAAGAGTCCAAATTGTAATAATTAATAAATGCATGTGGGCTGAGTCCAGTGTCTATATAAACCTAGTCCAGGTCAGAAGCATGACCAGATGGACAAGGACAGGGACAATCCTGGGGGGGAGGCGGATCAGTAGAGTGGAAGCTGAAATCGTCAGGTATCGTCTTGAGCTGCAACACAACCAGCAGGACTTAGGACAGGGACCGCAACAAGACAAGCCTGATACTGGGGTGCGCTAGGTCCTCCTAAGTTTATAACAGCAGGAGACAGGGAAAATGTTGAAAATGCATTCCTTAGATCTACAAGGATTTATGATGGCGAAGGAGAACAGAACCTACTCCCCCAGCACAATAATATAGGAGTTTAAGACCTTGGGGCTGAGACAGGGGGGTTCAGTGACACTGTGCTCCGATCCCGGACTAAATAAAACTATCATTGTTTAAAAACTGTACTATCATCGTTGATACTCTTCAAAACCATTGAGTATACTTTCTCAGATATTTTATAAAGCATAACATCCCTGGTGCATTGGTCCGGTCACTATGGCAGTCTTAATGGAGTTGTATGTTTTAGGGTCCATCTGGAGATGTGCTGAGAAGACAGAAATGAAACACTGACATACTATTAGTCAGGTCCTCCTCAAATTTTTTTTCTAGTGGAAGTGCTGGGAAAGTGAAATGATCAATTGTGCTATGTTTTGCCCAGTTGGCCAAAATATAAACTTTAGTGTACAGTACTTTGCATTCTCAAAGATTTCATAGCACTTTTATTATTAAAGATACATCAAATTCACATTGTATTTCTTTCCTTTCAGCTCTTCAATAAATGTTCTTTGCAATTGATTCTCAGTATTTTGTAAAATTGAGTCTGAAAATGAATGTTCTTTCAGTGACACCTTGAATGAGTTAACACTACAATCATTTTTATTACATCATCTATCCTGTTTTGGCAGCATTAATCAGGTTGTCTGTATGTGCTCTAGATCAGTATTTCGAAACTGGACAAAGGTGAGGCGTGGGATAATATTGATTCTTACTACATGTTTGCAAGATGTTCAATATAACATGTATGATTAAGTGGAGGCCAGGCTTACAGCATTGAACTGTCAATCAATAATCCTGTTTACTGTGTATTGTATAGCTCACCTGACACATGACAAAAATGCACTGCTCATAGTCAAACCATCATAAAAAAATGTTTTTTATATTTAATATTTAATGAATTTTTCAAATGATTACATGATGTTTGTTTTAATGTTATTCATAACATATAACAATCCATTATTGAATAATACAAAAAAAAATTATAAGACATACTCTTCAGACTTTCCTGTGTTAAAATACTGTGACACATACAGAATTCACTTATTGCCAAAAATTACTTATTGCTGTGAATAATTGTTTGGTAGTTGATACATACTTTGATAGTTAAAAATAAGAACAAAAGGAAAAAAGGAACAGGAACCTAATTTCTGACCATGTTCATTTTTATGAACTTAGTACAATGGCTGACAAATTCTACAAATGAAGCCATAGTGGGAATACCTGAGATGAATAAAAGCACATCTTGTTGCTGTCTACTATGTACTGTGTACAAAACAAACAGACCGTAAGTTTTTTGTGCACTGCTGTGCTACAGTCTACTGCTGAAATCCTACTAATTAATAAAACATCATTTACATGCCACCTCAGTCAAGAGCACAGTCCAGGTACTAATTGCAGTAACCTCGATGTATACTGCAAAAGTTATTAAAGAGTGAAAAAAATCATTGAGGAATTTGCAATCTATACTGTACAGCAGCAGCGACAAAAAACGGGTTTATTTGAAGATGGATTGCACAATTGCATTCTAATGGCTTGTTGTAGCAAGCGCTTATGAAGCTAAGAACTTGTTTGCATTACAAAGGGAGAGAATGAAATGATAGCTTAAGTTTGCTTACTTTGAATAACCATTCCCGTAGAGGTTAAATTTACATCGGCATGTTCGTTATGTACCACGCAGTATTGTGGCTGTCAATCGCAATAAAATCGAGTAAATGTGTGCGCATCGCAGACACTTGATACAGTTCTGAAACAATTGTCTTCACGCATGCAAAACCTAGAGGGTTTCTACAAAAAATGCTACCTAGGATGTTGGCGTCGCTAGCTATCGATAGCTGCGCTCTTACACAAAAACAAAAATATAGTCTATTGAGTCTGATTAGATATGTCTAACATAAGACCAAGTCGACCCACAGGATCTGGATAGAGTTTTATTTTGGACTAGGCATAAGGTGGAACTTCTACCGTAACCTAAATCCAATCTACTTTTATGTGCATTTTGCCTGCACACACATACAAAATATTGTTCAGCCTGACCTACTGTATGCAACATTGTTATGTATTACTATTATTGCATATCATAACAAAGCAACAGTAAATACGTAAAAACGGACTAATCTTCCAACTTCCATCTTTGTTAATGAATGTAATTTAGTCAATTCTGGATCTCTACGACGTCTCGTAATTTGAACAAGTTTAGTCAATATCGTGCTACTTGTGTCTAAGTCACACTGAATGAAAACAGGTCAAGAGAGAGACATTTATAACACAATTACTACAACTGCATGGTTGATTTGAATGTTCTGGCATACATTATGTTGGGTGGTTACAAATTCTAGTTTCAAGGTAAATAGTGGCGATATTGATTGAAAGAAATCATTTGAAAAATATCGTTTGAAGCAACCTTTGTCCATAGCTACAGTAGAATTTTGTGACTTTGCAAACTACTTCCCAGCAAGTTTGGGAGAGTTAAAAATTGAGTCATGTCCAGTGAGTCACATTTCACAAGCCATTGATTATTATTTTGTCTTCCTTCTGAACAAGGAATTATTTGCTGGCTCACATGCACTGGTCGTAGAGTGCATTTCATGGCCAATAACACAGTTGAACTTGCATTTGCCTAATCCACCACTAGGAGTCTCTAAAATGTGTCTAGACAAGATTACTTTGTCTGACATCCAACCCAAGATTATGAACATACTTTTTAGTACACTATGCAAGACATCCAGCACTGTTGGTATGCCAGAATTCAAATCCAGGCCACAGTCATGCTGCTGTACAGCAGGCATAATATTCAAAACGACGGAAAATCTATCATGGCTGACCTTATGGGTTCTGAACCGGAAAGGTTTTCCTTGTGTGGTAACTGTACCAATTATTATGACTTTAGGGCAAACAGGGTTCATTCATTTTCTATAACATACTATATATAAAATCTATGTAATTTTGGAATGACCAATCTCTACGGCAAGACACATCATTCACTCACTTATTTTAAAATGGAACAAGTGGTGTCTTAAGTATGACAGGCATGCATGCGTATATACACAGACAGAGACAAACAATGTTTTCTTCCCTGTGATTTCCTTTAATGTCATGCCTTTATGTTACAGTTTTGAGATATTCTATGTTCCTCAGGGTTGGCTAGTCTTGGCTAGTGATTATTACAGTTGGTAATGAGAGAACTCATTCAGACTGTGAGACATTTGGTTATTTTTAGATCTTCAACTATGGTTATCAAATGCATAGCTTAAGTCTGCACAGCGACAACTTATTATTTCTTTATTCAATGTACTGTTTTAAACTTTTAAGAAAAAGATTGCTTTCACTTGTAGACTTATCTAGTTAGGTGGAATCATCTTCATGTATCATCTCAATGACGAGCTTTGACACTTTTTAGTACATTTCAGGGAAATTTCTATATGAATGTATTGTTACATTTGGGCTATTTCCAACGGTAGCTTTTGAAACACATTCTGTCTAATTTTCATTGTCTGTTGAAAAATTTAAGACAACAAATGTTGCTTTTGTCTGTGCCATGACCAGATTTGGAAAGATCAAGGTGCAAAAACAAGAGATTAGATTCAAGGATTTGAGATGGGTGCTGAGGATTTTCAGAGGGGCTGTTTTTAAGGGATTTTTTAAAACTTGCCTGACAAATTCTAAGAAATATATAGCATTTGGGTACCTTAGTGCAAGTGCCGGAAGTCTTTTGTGGATCCTAGCAGACTGTGACAGGAGCTACATATTGCTTTAGAAAACCCATCACTCAGTGTCACAGACCTTGTTATATTCTCTAAAGTGATCATGCTATGTTATGTTTTTTGTGGACAGAAGCAAGAGTTCATTATAAACATGGCATAATTTAACATATTCAGATGTGGGTTCTATTGCATTTTTCTTTAATGAAGAAAATATGTTTGTGATCACCTTTTGTGGCTCCACCTGAAGCAAGGCTTTTCATCCCAAGCTTTTCATCACACCCCTTTAAAACATTGTTTAACATAGGTTCTCAAGGCCTAGCATAACATGGCCTGATCAATGATGGGCACACACTAATTGTTGGGTGCCATGGTTTGGAGCTCCCTGTAGTTCCTCCATAAGTCCCACTTACAATTGTCTCTTCCCACTGCTCCAGGTAGCTGTTCTATTGGCTTCACTGATGATTTAGCCCATGTGCTCACTCAGTGTTTAACCTCTCAAGTTTCCACACAGAAAATTCAGCCCCTGAAAATGTTTTTGATGTTTTATGAGTAATCAAGCAACTTCACCTATCAAGAGCAAAAGTAATAACAATTGACGAGGTCTATGTAGTTTTCTTTACAGATCCATGCCAATTCTCTTTGGATAAGAGAGCATTATGCATTCTACACAGTAGGTTAGGGTCTATAATTCTGAAGTAGAAGAATTACATTTCTAATGATTATTTCTAACAAACAAGGGTTTTAAAAATCAATCTGCCTCTACAGTTAAGGTATGTGAATAGTAAAGTAAACACCTGTTTCTTTCTTCAAGTTAAAACATTTATTATATACTTCATACATATACTTTGCACAACTCATATACTTCATATGGGTTGTTCATTTATAAAAATATTTTAACTGTACAGTATATGTGAAGTTGAATGTAATTGCGTTATTGTAATTTGCCCGCTGAAAAGTTTGACCTTGCAAACAAACCTTAGCTTAAGAAGACAAAATAAGTTTAACATTTGATTGTAGCCCTATTAGAACATAAGTTGGTGGTGATATGTCTGAGACAGGATGAAATCACTTTTAGAACACAGGCGCCATTTCAGTTTGTTTTTGGAGGATGTTGCAATATAAATGGCATAATCATGTGACCAAAACATCTTTAAATGCAAAATACAAACATTATATGAACATATGTCCCGTTAATAAATATATACCAAAAATACAATTTAGCAAGTATTTTACCTGATCATCCTTGTCCATCTGGTATTCTACCTAAAGGCTCTTATCTGTATTCAATGATCTGTATTCTACCTAAAGGCTCTGGACACAGCCCATGTACATTTATTAACCCACTGGTTATTAGAACATGCAAAGACAATGTGGACCAAAAGTAATGTACACTTACAGTCTTCACCCAGCCAGGAGATGCCTGCCCATCCCTCAGAATGTCTCCTTTCTAGTTTTTTTTCCTCCGGTGCTGACCCTACTAGGGAGATTTTCCTAGCCATTGTGTGTCACTTCTTGTAGTTCCTTGCTTTTTGGGGGTTTTGTCTGGAAATCTTCATTAGCGCTTTTGACAAATGCTGTTGTGAAAAAGGTCTTATAAAAGATAATTCCCAATACGTATGGGGGAGTAGAAAACACTGATACTTATGTAGACTTTCAATATGTATGTAAAGAAATGCCTATATTTTATGTATTGTATCTGGTTCAGTCATGAGTGCCCTCTGTCTTTACATTTACAGCATTTGAATCACAATAATAAAAGGAGAAACCTCCTAACACCTTCTACCAATGACTGACAGCTGCGGCTGGTCCAGAAAGCCCCTGAGCCAAGCCCTGTCATACAACGCATGCCTGGCATGTCTATGTCCATCTGGGGTCCTACCCTTCAAACTGCTGTCGCCCCACTCCCTCCCGGCAGAAACACCAAGGGACAAGAGGAGGCAGAGGGTGTGAAGTCAGGCCACTCACAGGCAAGAAAGAAAGCATCCAAAGCCAGCTGGTCTGGCTTTGAAGTTCAAGGGAGAGAACGAGTGATACATAGAAGAGAGACGGGGGTAAAGAGAGGAAACGAAATCCAGAGGAAATCCTTGCAGGAAAAAAAGCCCTTTACAGCAGGTTCTGTGAAGGCATTTGTGTAACTCAAACAGGTGAGACATAGGCCTTTATCTTACATGAAATGTTACGGTTGGGATACCTATGGTACTCTTTCAAGGGAATAGTGTGCAGTTAGGTTTAAAGAGTACATTAAGGTATATGGACTACTGGGGCTTCAGAAAATGTTCAAATTTCAAAGTGTTCTGCATTTTGTTTCTATACAACCTGAACTGACCTTTTTCTGTCACTAATCTGTACACAGTATCCCACAATATCACTGTATCAGTAAGTAAGGATTTGCATTGACTCACTCACTATACGACACTATACGGTGGTTAACATGCTTTTTGAAATAATACCCCATCTCTCGACCCCTCAAGATCCCTCAGTCATGTAGTGAATTTAAAACACATACTGAACAACAAAAACCATCAATGCAGTTTCTTCAGTATTCTACCTTAAATGATAAGGTTAAAAGATGGTTGTAAAGAATCACTAAAGCAAGTGCTTTGGGGAAATTCAGTGCACATAACTGAGTACCACTTTTCATATTTTCAAGCATCGTGATGGTAACTACATACAAGGGTGATTTCTGTCATGGGCTAGAACTAAGAATAGTTTTTTTGTAAACAGAAAATGTATAGAGCTAAGCACAGGCAAAGACTTTAGACATATTTCCCTAATAGCAGATAAATAGCCTAAATTACATGGACAAATATATGCTTACCAAGACACAATTTTAAGACTTGAAAAGTGTTGTCTTTATATTATCAACAATAATATAATTACATGGTCTGACAAGTACAAATAGGGCAGCCTAAAAATATCAAGCATCATAAGACAAAAACAAGATATAATGAATGAATATAGATTGAACAAAAAGTATGTCATT
>JACXGJ010017450.1:0-11170 GCA_016801105.1 Esox niger
ACACACACACACACACACACACACACACACACACACACACACACACACACGCTCTTACATAATCTGTCTCTCTCACACACACACACACACACACACACACACACACTTTGTTCTATTACTCAGCGACATGCTCATGATGAAGGATCTTTATTTTGCTACGCGCCATTTAAAATATCACCATAAATGAAAGAGCGGTAAGAAACGGTGTTAATCAGGTCATCCGCCTTCTGCTTCACATAGTGTTACACAGCAGGCCTTAGATCAGATCTGACATGTGGGTGTGTGTCTCAAATCTTTGGAAAGTTCCAGGAATTTTGCAATCATACACACACACACACACACACACACACACACACATACTGACTCACCTGTCGCATGTGTTGGATACGGTCTAAGTTCTGCTATTCGACACTGTATGGCACTGTGTTCCTGTGCACGTTCATTGTCTCGCTCCTCCTGGACGCCAGTTCAGGAAGCTTCTCTTGAAAAGGGCCGTAGCACCAAAACCCCAGCCGGTGGTAGTTGGGAGGTATTTGCTTCTCCACTATTATCGGATTTTTAGACCAAAACAAACCGTTGTACTTTCACCAAAAAGTCTCTCACGTCTAAAAGAAATGTGCTCTCCAGAATGCAGTGTAGGGCAAATCTTCTATCTGAGGATCAGCTGCCCGTTTGCGTTCTCGTGATTGCCGTTATAATGTAGCAGCAGTGGTTTTACGCGTGTCGACACTTGAATTCTAAGCATTAGGATTTTTAATAACATTAAGGGACGTGGTCAAATTACATGATATGCTGTAGCCCGTTAAGGAGCAATGCATTATTTCACAATGGAAAAACAACATTTTATTCACAAATAGAAAAAGAAATAGTTTCCACATTGACTAGCCCATGTTTCAGAAGAAGTCGCCCTATTCCAGCACTTGGCACTGCGCGTACCCATGGTCATGGCTTTTACATTTCCAAACATTTTCAAGCAAATGTTGATAAATCCCACCGTTTCTGGAGAACTTGGCACACGGTGCTCACACTGGGTAAACAACGCCCAGGATGGATGGGTAACACCATTTGACTCAAGGAGAGAACAATCCAACATCATAACACTTTGAAAGCAGAAGTATTTTCTGTCTCTCTTGCCTTGCTGTGACCACCTGTATGTTACACATCATGGCCGGTGACAGTTAAGACATAAGGCTAATGAAGACCAGATTGTATGGTGGGATTTGGTGTGGGGCTAAGTGGGGGTTGGTGAGACTGAAGGAGGTAGGAAGGAAAAGATGGAGAGATTGATATCGGGGAGGTTTAGGGGGACAGAAAAAGCAATGGTGAGGGAAAGAAGGGAGGAAAGCTCCACTGTACACAACAAGTAATTAACCAGCCCATCTGCTCGCAGCTCGCATGCTAAGCACTCATTTACTAACTCTGGCATTTGTGTGTTTCAGACTTGCTGGGCTGCTGCAGGGACATGTGTATCTGCTGGATGTCATCATAACCACAGAAATCAGGGGCTGATGGTATCTCAACCAGTCTCTCCCTGTTCACATCCCCAGCCTGAATCACAGGAACCCTGGGTCTCCTCTGACCACACACACACACACACACACACAACATCCGTGTTCTCATTGGTAGGTAAACATGTCCAGATTGGTGGAATGGGGTGAAATTCCCACCATGGTGGGAACCCTTCCCAGAACTATTTGTAAGCCCTATATCCTACGCCCCCAGCCTACACATGCACACACACGCACACGCGTGCCCTCTCTGTCTCCGTCACCTCCTAACTCTTTACAGATTGTAAAGTCAGTGTTTCTATATTAGGTTACGCTGGTGGAGTTCTCTCTAACTCGACCCTGCTCTACTGAGGTCAGCGCTGAAAAACAGCATCAGTTCACAACTAGAAATAGATTCTCATTCAGAACAGAGGTCACAGATGAAGATAGAAGTGATCAGCACCTCCATCAGACACACACAAAAAAATTACCCTGTATGACATACACAAAAACAACACGCCCCTGAACACATATTTAATGACCCCAACCATCTGTCAGCTGAGTGGATTGTTGAATGTAAAACAGCTCAGATATGCATACTGAGAAAAAGATGTGAAACATCTTAATGACCTTCAATTTACATTCTACAACGAGAACAGACAGCAGTGATTTTCTTCTGGATGAAAGTGTCCGCTGAATGACTAATGTGCAAATATCCTTGATTCCTTGTTCCTCTATAACTAGCGGAGAGCATTGCAGCGTGGTTCTCTACTAGTGCTGGCACCCAGCCAGATATCAGTTTACCATGGTCACGGTTAAATCTGAGCCATATGGTTCAACTACATCTCTAATGGATTCTAAGTTGTGTAATAATATTTGTTTTATTACATTTAGCACGAACCTTACCCTAACCAGTTCCTGGCAACTGACTGGAGTGTGTAAAAATGTCTGCACGCAAATCATCATTTAAGCATCAGCCCAGCCATCCACCCCAGGCTCATTCCCAATCTTTATACCTGAGCCCCAGCACTATACTGTAGCCCTAGCCCAGCCCTATACTGTAGCCCTAGCCCAGACCTATACTGTAGCCCTAGCCCAGCCCTATACTGTAGCCCTAGCCCAGCCCTATACTGCAGCCCTAGCCCAGCCCTATACTGTAGCCCTAGCCCAGCCCTTTACTGCAGCCCTAGCCCAGCCCTATACTGTAGCCCTAGCCCAGCCCTATACTGCATCCCTAGCCCAGCCCTATACTGCAGCCCTAGCCCAGCCCTATACTGCAGCCCTAATGCAGCCCTATACCGTAGCCCTAGCCCAGCCCTATACTGCAGCCCTAGCCCAGCCCTATACTGTAGCCCTTGCCCAGACATATTTTCAATATGTCATTATAACTTAAGTTAACACAAGAAAGAGGTGTCTGAATACTTTCAGAAGGCACTGTGTATATCATAAAATCAAAATTTAGCCAGTTCATTAGGTACATTCATCTATTACGGACCCCCCCTGACTTCCCGAACAGCCTACATTCTTTGGGGCCATGGGTTTTGTAATATGTTCCGCAGGGATGCTGCTGAAACAATGGCATCATGCAGTTGCTGCAGATTGGAAACCAGTACGTTCATGCAGCAAAAAGCAAGTTTGTTGTTCTGCTGGGTTGAGGTCTGGGGACTTTGCAGGCCACTTGAGTAAACTGAACTTGCTGTCATGTCTCTGAAACCATTCACAGAGACAATAGCTGCTTTGTAACATGGCACAGTGTCTTGCTTCGAGTATGTGAAGGGTAAACGTTTAGCAATGAGTTACACCTAGTCAGCTGTAATGTTCAGATTAACGTGGCGTTCGGTTGTTGTTAAGGTGTCATGGAAACATTAACCACCACATTATAGAGGTCCGATGAGTCTATGGACTCATGCTACGTATACCAACTTCTGACGGTGTTGGACAAAGCAATGTTTTTCCACTTCTCAGTTCCACTGTTGCTGATTGCAAGCCCCCTGGAATGGCTCCTTCTGTTTAACTGATGGAACCTTGTGTGGTCTTCTGCTACAATAGCTGGATGAGCAAGGGCTGGATGAGTTCTGCGATCCAAAATTACGTTTCTGCACCGTTGTCTTGAACCATCGTAATATTACGGGACCTGTTTGTGTCTCCCCTGTTAGCAAGTACTGTTCTTTCAATTCTCCTCAGAAATGACTCATCAATGAATAGTTTTCACCCAGAGGTGCTGTTGGGTGTTCTTCGATTTTGCACAATTCTTGGTAAACTCTAGACACTGTTGTGCTTAAACAGCGCAGGAGGGTGGCTGTTTCAGAGATACCGCACCTGGCAAAAACGATCTAATCGCGATAATTTGTCTACAACACTTGTTTTGCCCATTTTAATGTTAAATTGAAACGTTCCTAAATGCCTCAAAGAAGGAGTGCCAGAAGCTTCACTGGATTTCCTTTTGCCCCTTTAGGAACATACCTTCAGGTACCCTTTTCATCACATAGCTTTTAACCAAACGTTTACTCCCAACTCATAATGGAGACCCTTAATTCAGGCCCGGTGTCAGGATGACATGACCGAGGCTGCGTTTCGTATAAATGAGGGGGCACCTCTAATAACTGGGCCCCCCCAAAAAAACGTTTGAAGCGTATATACACGTATATGCAAAGCCGATCGTAACTTGTGGCTCTGTCATGATTGTAACGTACTGACGAGTTGAACGTACGTGTTGATTGGACCCGGTCGTATTCATATACCATTGGCGATGTATACGGGGAAACAAAACTGAGGGGGCATGAGTTTCTATCTGAGGGGGCAATTGCTGTGGAGTTGCTGAGGGGGCCATTTGCCGCCAGGCCTGCCTTCATCACAGCAACCCCCAGCGGACTCAGCAGAGTAAGAGTCAAGATATCACGCTGCTCCCTCAATCAGGAAGTCTAGAATTGAATCCTTACTCACAGGATGGAACGCTCTCTCCACCCTTCAACTTTGAGCTAACAGACACACACCCTGCCACAAGATGTTGCTAGAGCACAGTGAGACTAGGCAACCAAATTCAATTTCTTATCCCCACAACCTAGTCAGGCTGGCCAGTTGCACTCCCGTCCTTGGGAGACAAATCGGGTACATGCAATTATTGATTTCTCAATTAAGATTTTTTTACTACATAAAAGGTTGGATTTCGGTATTTTTTTCAATTAAGCTGATAAACAACAATGATACATTTTCATAACCTTGGCCAATAACTCAAGAGGGAACTGCATCCCAGCCCTGTTTCCCAGCCCTATATAGTATCTCGGTTAAAACTGTTACCTCACTAGCATTTCACACTTCCAGGCCATCCTCCTAACACTGCCTTGTTGTTAGAACGTTGTCACCCACACAGCCATCTGCTATATCTTACGCACGCACATACAGACACACATACCGCCTAGCAAGGCCAGAGGAATGCTGCACCACAATATGGTTCTGATCAGATTTCTGTTGTTGTTTAGTGTCTTGCTGAACTGCCATATGGTTCTGTTTAGCTTTCTGTTGTTGTTTAGTGTATTGCTTTGTTGATAGCATTCTATGAACATTGAAATGGTTTGAGTTTTATAATATTAGTTTAACTTCCAATAGAGGCCAGAACGTTGCCTGGCTGGGACGACTTCATATAACAGACAAAGTAAATGTTCATTTAGCTAGAATGATATCATCAGATGATGTTGCAGACTGTCTTTCTGCTAATATACTGTAGTCTCACTGGACTTTAACAGATATATCATTTGATTGACTTTCAAACCATTACTGCTATAATGTTGAATTTAGTATTGGACATCTATTCGATTAGAACTCCTTAATTCAGCGTCAATAACAGATACGGTAATATCTGCCTCAAGAACAGTAACACAAAAATTGCAAAATAAATCTATATTATAATTGCAGTAATGTTATACTGTTCACCAAAGGTGAGAAAACGTGCACATAATATTGCAGGTAAATATCCTGCCATCTAATTGTGATTTACAAAACCTCTAAAGGTTTTTGAATCAGTTGAACCAAAAGTGAAAGTAAAAAATAGCACAAATGGGAAGCGGGATGTCGGGAGAGCAGGTTTCAATGCACACTGTAGTTGTTGAAATGTATCTTGCTTCCACGTGGGGAGTCATTTCTAAACATTGCTGTTTTTAAACGCTTACAGCTCAGATAAGGTCGAAGGTATGTATTTTATAAATATGTTCAACCAGTATATTTAAATATGTATCGATTTTATTGAAATATATTCCAATATATTATTTTTGCGTATAGGTCAATACAAAGTTGGTTCTATTTTGCTGAATGAACTAGGCACGCAGAGACTAGTAGACCTCTATCAGTCTGATCAGGTGTCAAATCTTTTGCTTGCTGAAAGGCCTATTCAGCAATATGCCTTGACAGTATTTACGATTTCAGAGCGTGCTGACAATACATATAGGTATGAGTGAATCAACCGGCCATCCACCGGTACGCATAGGCCAGCGGTCTAAATTTAACTGTGCAGCCCCTAACTTAAGCAGCAGTTTCACCAAGACCACTTGTCCTCAAGACATAAACCACCGACCTAACCCTAATATTCACAAAAAATGTAGGGTAGGATACAGTGTTGTTCATTTTAAGCTAGACTTCAGTCAAAAATCATGTTTTGATTAAATTCTATTCCGGTTTAAATTCAGCTCGGTGACTTCCCTTTTGGGAACATGTTTAGAGGTGTGGATGATGTGTGTGCTTGAGAGGATTTGTGTGTAAGACAGAAAGGATGTTTGAGAGAGTATGTAGATGCGAAAGAGTTCCTGGGCAATGTGTGAAGTTTCATTGTGTTTTCTATTTATTGCCACAGTGCCATGCAGAGGGCCGGCTTCACAATTAAATGACTGAGGGAGCATTTTATCAATGGGGCTTTTTATCAATCTAGTTCAAAACTGGGGGGCACAGATTCTATGACCCCTCCCATAGATCCGCACCTGGCCATGCAGATCATTTAGATTTTATTCCTGACAAATCACAGACAATGTCAAGTTCAAATTAATGTGTAGAAATTAGTAGAGGGGACAGAGTTCTGTACAGCACACGTGTGGAGCATTTTCAGTCACTACAAGGGATATCCAGATTTTCAAGGATACATCTTGATCTGTGGCAGTACATTGTCTTCTTCCCCAATCTGCTTTTGGGGGGATTTGAACATGTGCTATCTACAGAGACTGTCGGGCACTGAAACAAGTGATAAAATGACAAATTAAATTAATGTTGCAAAACCCATCCTGCTTAAGAAATGCTCCAGTGACCTGGATCTTTCAACAGTATGTAAACATGTACAGGGGTGTACGGAAGTATTTCTGGAGCTGCATCATGTCTGCTTTAGTTATTGGGGTATTCTAATTATTTTGTTCGAGTTCATTCTATACTTTGTCAAGAATTGTAACCCCCTTCCATGGCAATATGCTACATGATAGAAGAATCTGGTTATTTTGGCCCTTGAGAAGTCAATAACAAATGGCCATGATATTGATGTGTTTGTTGGGGGTTTTGCCAAAAGAAACAGAAGACTGATGCTTTGAGATGGTTGCTGATTTTGCTACAAGTCATGATAGATTTTGTTTGTTTGTTGATTTAAGTCCATGGAAGGTCAATAACATATTGCCTTGATATGGATGTGTTTGTTCATGGTTTTCCTAAATGATACAGAAGAATTATTTTGTGAAATGGTTGCAGCTTTTTTTCAGCAGGCGTTTGTCTTTTTAGTTGTTGGTACAGTTTGCAAAAACTATGCAAAGAGATAAAAACAATGTTGTGTACTTGTGAGAGTATAACGGATTAGTGGGATAATGAGGTAAGCCCCAAACTGTCAGCTGTCCTGAGTTTCAAGGCAAATGTTGAGTATGTGTATAAATGGCAAGAGAAAAAACAAAGGTTTTAAGAAAAATATAAAAACGATTTATGGAAGTTTATGTATAATTATGATAAATATGTCCTTCTAAGGTCGGTGGTGGAATCTAGAAGTTTGTTGTTTCAAGCATTTATTGAATTAAAATTGTTTAATTAAATCAAATTATAATTGTTCATTTACATTACTGAAGGACATGAACACTTAAGGCCCAATTCATCAAATATCTAAAACATTTACGTTTGTATCATAGTTTACAGATATCTGTAATAGTACAACTGTCCTGAGAGAATGGTAGAGGTTGGTACATAAAAAATGTAACCTAAAAATCTTTTTTATTTAAAAGATCAGAAAACAGTGATTTCCATTTCAGATAGGTCTAGTGTGAAATAGGTCTAATTGTTCCTCAGGGGATCGGCTAAATGAAATAAATAAGTTATATTACAAAAGACTTTCTCTAATTCCAGGAAAGCTGAATAGTAGCCCTACAGTAAGGCACATACTATATAATAATGAGAAAAAATCCGGCTCAACCAAAATACACACGAACCTATTTTACTTTTCCCAACAAACCTAACAATATGTCCTATGACCGTTTTTAATCCCACCTTTTCGTTATATTGACTAGGGCCAGGTTATCGTTCATTAACCAGTAACAACCACCAAAGTACACACATTTAAAAAGCTTTCACCAACGTAATTGCGAAGTGAACACAACAGCTGCCATTTATTACATTCACTGGCGTGCTGGAGGCTATACACACAGGTGTACGCATTTAGCCACATTTTTCCAGTTGGCTTTTCGCAGCCTATATTCATTTATTAGACCCTACTAAATAAACAAAATACTCGTTTAGCATACAATGTTGATTAGTGGTTATTAGTATCTTAAGTGCAGCTTTAGGCTGTGCAATGTAGGGTATTATCCGCAATCTTGACTAAATCCAATTAGCAGGAAAAGCGCACAGCACATGAAGAATTTAATTTCATAGAAATTTCATAGAAATTAATTGAAAATATCAGTTTGAAATGTAAATAGAGAACAAGACATGCAACAACTATTGTGTTGCTAATACGTCCATATTGGTCACCACACAATTATATAGTTCTGAAAACGAATAGAACAGAAAAGTGCATATAACTTGTTCAATATTTCACTCAAAATGCATGGTCGTATTATGTCTCAGCGACTTTGAATCGAAGGAAAACGTGTATTTGACAGTTACAAAGTTGCATGCCTGCATGCCAGAACATTATCACGATTATTTGCATGTTTTCAGTGGCGATTTGTTTTACCTACTTCATTTCATGGGAAATGGAAAATGACGGGGATTTGTCAGTTTGCACTCAAGGAAGGGCCAACCGAAGTTGGGCTTTTGCATTCAATTTACCCTAACGAAGTTGCAGCTGCCATGATGTGTTGTCAGGATACATTTAGGGCGAACTGTCTAGCTCAGGAACAGATTTTCTTTTTACTTTGCCGACTCTGGAAATTGATCTAAAAACCTTTCAATTGCCCATAAAATTCTGTAACCGCTAAGCTTAATGCTTTTTTGATCATTTTTATGCTATTTCAATGTTTTTCAACATGCTTTGTCTTCAAAACTACAAGAAGACTTCACCCCCATGCCAATGTAAATAAAAGGAAATGTTTTCTTTTTAGCTATCATACCAATTGATTTCCATCACTATCACTTACAATTCTGATGAAAGAAAATCACATTGCTCATTCCTCCTCTGCAGCAGACATAGTGAGAATTTTTCGAAATACTAAGGTGTAATAAATCCAGTATTGTATCGGAATACATATTCAATTGTGTATACCGTGTGCATTGCGATAATATTGTATCTGGCAAGTTCCTGGCAATTCTCAACCTCTTAACATTAAGTTATATCAACTCTGCTGGTTTTAAATTTTTTTGTCATTAAGTCTTTATTATGTTAGCCACCAGCAGTACTTTTCAAAACTAAAGCGATGAGGCCTTAGTGTTTCTCATTCTTGTATAGCTGGCAAGCTAGTTATGTTAATGATCAACACTGAAAGTTATAATAAAGCATGCTATTAGCAAGTCATCAGATGTTAGCCAACACTAAGAGCCTTATACATTGGGTAATGTCCCCGAATAGACTGTTATATTCACCTCTCATAATGTATGATTTTACAATGCCTGTATAAAATGCCCATGTGACAGGGCAGGGGCACTGATGTTAGAACATTGTTCTGGAATGTTCCCAGGTGCCAGGGTTAGCCGTGGCAGCCTGGTGGTTGGGGTTATTACTCCTACCATATCTTATGACCAATCAAGAGGCCAGACGTTCCACAGAACCCTCTGGGATAGGAAGCTATAATTGCTGTATATCAAGAGATGGGGGGGAGAGGGGGGAGACTTATGCCCTTGCCATACACCACAGCCATAAACCCTTAACCCAGCCAAATTGAAGAGGGGCAGCTGATCCCAGTACTCTGGGCAAACCTGTATGTCTGCCTGTCGGTGTCTGGTCTGGTTTTCCAAGTGGCTGGTGTTTAGTCTGGGTCTGTATGTCAGGGTGATTGAAACCTTAGATTGGGGCCATGAATGAAGGAACTCTGGGGGGGTCGGGGGTTAAACCCGAAAACACACGCCACCTGAACACACCCTTGACACTGTAAACGCTTCACAAGCACATTCATGCTCATGCTCCGTTACCAGCACCTCTGTGCATCCTGCAAATCCCCCCCATCCTCACTGTCAAGTGAAATAACCTGCATTTACACCCCGTCCCACTCATACCCCCAAACCACAGCCCCCCTACACACCCCTTGCTGGGCACATAACCACACACATACTGCAGCCGGCTCGCGTGCGATCTATGAAGGGTGCGTGTGGACTTGGCAGAATTGTGTGTTTTCTGCTCTCAAAGCTGGGGTTTGATGTGTAATAACAGCACCACGGAACACAAATTGCTGTGTAAAAGTGAGACACGCTTCTACCTTGTAAAAAAAACAGCAACAAGAAAACAGAATGTCTAGTCACGCATCCTGGGCAGGTTAGTGAGGGAATACAGCTCTCATGACCTGGGGTTCTGGCATGGAAAAGAGAGAGGGGGAGGGAGGTAGAGAGAAGGGGAGGGACAGAGTGCATGTGTGTGCGAGTGAGAGATAGAGCGTTAGGGCCCCTTCTGTGAAGTCTTTTCCTGGAGAAATACATTTAGAAAGAAGTATAAAATCGGACTGCATGCTGGGAATAGAACACAGGGCTGAGGTGGTTGCCGTGATTGCCAGCTGCCCTGTTGGAGACACATTAGAGAGGCTGTGAAAGTTTAAGGTACTGTCAGAAACAAGATTGCATTTACTCTATTACCATTATTAACTGCTGCGTAGATACAGTTTTTGGCAACATCACATTTAACAGATTGTTTACGGTAAGGGCTGCGGGATAATAACTGTTTTACATTAATTACATTATTATTCACTAGAGAGAAAAGTGAGAGGGCATCACTGTGATATTCATAATATATTAATATCCAACAGTTCACAACCTTAGGCATTCTGAGGACCACCAAATAACATCTAACAGCAATTGAGAACCACCAAATTACAGTCAACTTGAGGTCCATCAAATCAGTCAACAGCTCTCGAGGCCCACCAAATCAGTCAACAGCTCTCGAGGCCCACCAAATCAGTCAACAGCTCTCGAGGCCCACCAAATCAGTCAACAGCTCTCGAGGCCCACCAAATCAGTCAACAGCTCTCGAGGCCCACCAAATCAGTCAACAGCTCTCGAGGCCCACCAAATCAGTCAACAGCTCTCGAGGC
>JACXGJ010017451.1:0-11166 GCA_016801105.1 Esox niger
TGTGTGTGGGTGGGTGGGTGTGTGTGGATTTTGAAGCAGACCTGAGCCTTCTGTGCTAATGCGATGAGCCATAGAGGGATGCGTGCCGCTCTGTTGTGAGAGACAGGTAATGAGTGTGTGTGTGGTAATATGCCTCCAGACTGATTGGACGGAATGAGCGACCTGAAGAGGCTACTTCATCACGTTGAGGATGGGCAGAGTCAGATGACAGAGAACAACAAATCGGGTCTCTCATCTCTGTTGCTCATGTCTGTCCTCAAGTCTCTGCGTCAGATGGCGACATGAAACCATGGGAACTATACCAGCTATGGGATTGACTCATGATTGATCACAAAAGCTCTGATATACACTGATGAGCCGAGACATTATGACCACTCACAAGTGTAGTGAATAATGCTGCTCCTAACAATGGCACATGACAAAGTGTAGCCTGGCCTCCAAATATATATATATTTCCAAATATATGTATATATATACACTCTATCAGCCATAACATTATGACCACTTGCCTAATATTTTGTATGTCCCCCGTTTGCCAGCAAAACAGCCCTGACCCATCGAGGCATGGACTCCATCCACTAGACCTCTGAAGGTTTGCTGTGGTATCTGGCCCCATGACATTAGCAGCAGATCCTTATAGTTCTGTGTCCTGTGGATCAGACTTGTTTGTCCAGCACATCCCACTGATGCTCGATTAGATTGAGATCTGGGGAATTTGGAGGCCAAGTCAACGCCTCGAAATCGTTGTTGTGTTCCTCAAAACATTCCTGGACCATTTTTGCTTTGGGGCAGCGTACATTATCCTGTTGAGAGAGGCCAATGCCATCAGGGAATACCGTTGTCATGAAAGGGTGCGCATGGTCTGCAACAATGCTCAGGTAGGTGGTACTTGTTAGTAACATCCACATGAATGGCAGGACCCAATGTTTCCCAGCAGAACTCCACCCAAGGCATCACCCTGCCTCTGCCGGCTTGCCTCCTTCCCATAATGCACCCTGGTGCCCTGTGTTCTCCAGTTAAATGACTTACACACACCTGACCCTCCATATGATGTAAAAGAAAACTTGATTCATCAGACCAGACCACCTTTTCCATTTCTGATTCTGATGTCCAGTTCTGATGCTCATGTGACCATTTTAGGCACTTTTGGCAGTGGTCACAGGGGTCAGCTTGACTGGTCTGTGGCAACGCAGACCCATTTGTAACAAACTGTGATGCACTGTGTGTTCTGATACCATTCTATCAGTACCAGCCTTAACTTTTCAGCAATTTGAGCTACAGTAGCTTGTATTTTGGATCGGACCACACGGGCCAGTCTTCGCACCCCCACGTGCATCAGTCAGCATTGGTTGCCCATGACCCTGTCGCCAGTTCACTGTTTTGCCTTCCTTGGACCACTTTTGATAATTTGGTACTGACCACTGCAGACCGGGAACACCCGACAAGGGCTGCAGTTTTGTAGATGCTCTGACCCAGTCGTCTAGTTATCACAATTTGGCCCTTGTCAAAGTCACACAGATCTTTATGCTTGCCCATTTTTGCTGCTTCTACCACATCAACTTTGAGGACAGAATGATAATTTGCTGCCTAATATATCCCACCCACTGACAGGTGTCACGATAACGAGATTATCAGTGTTATTTACTTCAACTGTCACTGGTGGCAGTTTGACCACTGACAATCCAATCGAGCATCGGTGGGATGTGCTGGACAAACGGTTCTGATCCATGGAGGTCCCACCTTGCAACTAACAGGACTTAAAGGATCTGCTGCTAATGTCTTGGTGCCAGATAACACAGCACACCTACAGATGTCTACTGGAGTCCAAGCCTCGATGGGTCGGGGATGTTTCTCCGGCAAAAGGGGGACCTACACAATATTAGGCAGGTGGTCTTAATGTTATGGGTGATCAGTGTATATGTATATATGAATATATATATATGCAGGGTCGGCTCTAGCCTTTTGGTGGCCCTTTATTCGATTTTTCGCTTGGCAGTCCCTAGCAGTATGGGGCTCCCGAAGGGTCGCAAGGCGCTAAGCAACCGTTTATGCCGCTTATGCCTAAAACGGCCCTGAGTGTATATATATAAATACGTATACATTTGTATATGTACACAACACATACTGAATATTTTATATATATATATATATATATATATATATATATATATATATATATATATATATATATATATATACAGCTCTAGAAAAAAAAAAGAAAAAAGTGCAGTGGAGCAGTATATATATATGTATATGTATTATACAGTATGTGTTGTGTAAAAGAGTATGATTGTGTAAAAACGGAGCCATCTTAGAGAATGAGGCTACCTTCTTGAAATGTGCATGACCTCAGCTCTCGCCGTGTATCGTAATGGCTGTGTAAAGTGTCATTCCGTTTTCCAATAGGTGTCGTGTGTCCCTTTCAGTGCGTGTCGGTGTATTAAAGGACACCCGGGTAAAGTGTCACACTTCAGTGCCTATAGAACCATGTTAATTTACATTAAGGTTCATCTTATTCTCCCTTTCACCACCCCCGCAACCACCGAGCCTCCCCGGCAGACTGAAGGGCTTGCCGGGATTGAAGCTGAAGTGGCCGATGAAGTGGCCGATGTAAATGACAGCCATTATCGCATTCAAGCACGGCTCTCTGTTGCTGTAACGCACAAGACGTACGGGACGGATCACTTTAACTGGTGCCTGTTGACTCCGATTCCGCACGATCCCAGGCTACGCCAGCCTGGGGAGGACTTGCGGTGATGTCTGGTAGGGAGAGAACGAAGTGGTGTCAAAGGCATCAAACCTCTGGTCTTGGCGTTTTTGACACCGTTCCATTGGAGGCCGTTACTCTGAGCCGCCCTCCCTCTCACCAGCCGCCTGTGATGGACTGTGAGTCCCTTAACGCCGTTGTCTCTGATCAAGATATCAAAGGATTACGACAAGATTGTCCCGGGCATTACATATGTCTCTGTGTCACAATCGGGTATTAGCGCTGCAATACGGCACGAGTCAGCCAATAGGATTACTCTCTGTAGAGCCGTCCCGGCTGCCGATTGGCTGTGAGGCGCGTTTGTCTTTGGACCAGAGAGTGATGGCCCATCTGGCATGCCATGGGACCCATGGCGAGGTCGTGTGTGTGTGTGTGTGTGTGTGTGTGTGTGTGTGTGTGTGTGTGTGTGTGTGGTGGGGGGTTTTGAGGTTGGGGGAGGGGACAGGGGCGAGAACAATCTGCCATTACCATGGCAATCTCCACCTGGAACCAAATGGCATCAGTGAGGGGGGCAGGAAGCTGGACCATCCGCTCATGAGTGGATGCCGTGGCCTGGCCATGTTCTGTTGGAGCTGTGTGGAGGGACGCAGGGGTCATAGGTAAAGCTGGGCCTGCTGGGCCTGCGGTTGCAGCAGGTGTCACAGCCAACCGCTGGAAGAACGCAGGCTTTGTGCAGGCCTCCTCACAGCACTAACTGGACTGTATTTTAGCCAGCTTGAGTCTACTCTCAGAGAAGAATTCTCTTCAGGTTGACTTTATTAAATGGGCTGCCATGATGGCTGCAATGGGCTGCAATGTTTACAGGCAAGGGAATTGGCACCGATGTGCTGGGACATCTTTGCCAATTCCGCATGCCCACATTTAGCCTTGTGGGAAAATAGAAGCCTGCGTTCTTGCTGTCCCACGCTCAGATGTTGGGCACGCGTGTGCACGTGCGTGTTAAGGGGGCCGGGGGTCACGCGGACTGGATGGGATGGGTGCAACCCCGGTTGGGGACATAATGACAGAAACAGGAAGTGGACCGAAGATGAGTCATCCACACTGTCTAGTGCATCTTAACAAGGTAGACTAGAAGTGTGGTCTGAATGGATGAGGACTGCCTCGTCCCCTTCACTGAGGTATCTGTGGCCTCAAACACCTAAGAAGACATTTCCTGTAATAGAGTTCTTATTGAGAAATTTTCTTGTGGAGGGCATACTCTAACAACCACTTAGGAGAAGTCTGTCACTTCTGGCGGCCGCTTACAGAAAATGATCAGCAGACCCACTAAATTGATGTCTGCTATTTTCATTTGGGGACTTTACCCTTTTCAGAAATTCCTAAGCAGTAAATTAGCAGCCGATCCTCCCTACCTCATTTATCTAAAGACATACTGACATTTCTGGGCCAGAGTTTGGGGTTGCAGAACACTGCTGAGATGAGAGCTGTTTACTTCAGGAAGGAAGAAACGATAACCATTGGCTCAACAAACGGGTTGTTTGATATGAGCTGCGAGTGTTCTGGCTGGATGTGTCGGGTCCTGGCATTCGTTCGCTTTCTTTTTTTGCCATTCCGTTCACAGTTATCAGAACAGCGTGCAGCTGGACTGTTTAATGATAGTTGTTAAAGTGTTTGTTAAAAGTGTGCTGTCATGGCATTTGTGAGAAGTGGCGAGCGACAGTAACGTGAGGTTTAAGTGGATGTTGGGAGAGCCGGGGTCTGTAGCTACAGTCTGATGAGAGTGGGCGTGTGTGTGTTGGTTGTTACTGAACAGGACTTCTGAGGGCTGTGACTTTTAATGCCGCACATCAATCGCAAGTCAGCTTTCCTGCTCATCAGTCATGCTGTATTATTCCAAGGTTTTAGTTCCTCTGACGTTCTTTAGCACTTTCTTTAGAGAGAGGATTAAGGTTTAAGCCTATGGTTGCCCGTGCAACTGTTGCTTAGCAACCACCATTGGCTAGTATGTTGCAAAGGAACAGTAGCAGAATGAGTCCAGTATTTCATGGACTCCGTTTAACCTTTTGCTATTGCAGTGATGTTCAAAGTTGCTGGAAGTTTCCACTCGTCATGGATAACGGAATGGCGTGTGTTTATTCCGTGTGACTGCCTACGTGAAAGGAGATCTGCTGACCCTAATCTGGTGTCCTGCCACATTTGAATAATTTATTGGACTCTGTCATCGAGTACTACTTACAGGAGCAATTAGGGTTAAGTGCCTTGTTCAAGGGCACAACGACAGATTTCTTTTACCTTGTTGTCTCCCAAATTTGAACCAGCAGCGTTTTGGTTAATGGCACTACACTCTCGACCAGT
Organism: Esox niger; assembly: GCA_016801105.1. NCBI lineage: Eukaryota > Metazoa > Chordata > Actinopteri > Esociformes > Esocidae > Esox > Esox niger. Next base: position 5,063 of record JACXGJ010017451.1, read on the forward strand.
AGGCCATCTGCCTTACACCAATGTCAATCCCTTACCCAGTCACGTGTGGCTGAGTTTAGAACAGGTTAAAACATGCCCCTCCCAACTCTGCGGGGCTCAAGAAACACCAGCTTGGCAGAATCATTGAACATATCTAGTCTTATTAGAGGGCCGTTTGGTTCAAACTGGAGCAACAGAATGATGAAATCTAGATAGCGAGGGATACTTATTACCATAGATGGTTGATGGAGGAGGGACTGGATTCATGAGCCGAGACCAATTAAGTGATACTGTAAAAAATAATCTTCCTTCTAGGCATTCCTGGATTTTAAGGGTTCGTAAGAGGCCTTTAGTACTCTACACACAGAACACATAAAACAAGAAACCAAGCCAGCCTTGTGCAGCCAGCCTGCAATAGAGAGTGTTGCCCTCTCGAGATTCAAACCCGGGTCGACCATTTAGATGTGTCGTTAACCACTACGCCACAGAGCTGTACATTTAACCAGTGTGAGTACAGCCTTTTGTGTCTCCCATGTCTGAATCCTCTTTTGCCACTGGACGTTTTAACAGCTAATTGGCCATTCGTGAATGATATCAATACATTTAAACAGACTAACATTTCTTACTAAGTTTACCTCCACCACAAATAGCATCTATGGTGTTTGTCACTGGCTATTTAAACAGTGTATTCGCCAGTATTAGGTTTACTTGTAAAGCCCTAGGAATAATCATAAGAATTGAGCAATTGCTAGCGAGACTGCAGATTAACTTTTCCATGCCAGAAACTATAGCAATATAACCCTATACAGTTTTAGTTAAGGCTTACTATAATATAACGACTGCATGTTGTAGCCAGGAAATGTGTTTGTCTATCCTGACCCAAAACGCATGCACGGACACGTACTTGGAAAATCCACCAGAAACATTCACAATATCACCGCAAACTGTTTTATTTCAGGCTTACTGTAGTGCAGATAATGAAGGTTTTAGCCAGCCAATCTTTCGTCAATACAGAATAATTCATAAGTCGTAAGTCACTTGGCCTGTGAGAAGATACGAACACGGGACCTATAGTTTAAAGGTCCGCTTCTCTAATCACTACACTATTTAACAAGGGGGAGTCAGTCAGTCAGTCAGTCAGTCAGTAAGAGACATTCACTCTTCTTGGCTGGCTCCACTTACGCAGTCCGACAAAAAGCAACTCAAACATTAGTTCATGGTCCCAGACAAGTTACTCTCCAGCAACTCTTAGGGGACAGTGAATTGATCTTGAGTGTCGAGAGAGCAGCTTTCCCGAGCTCCTCTTGGTGGAATGTAAAGTTGAATGAGCACGAGCCAAGCCAGCTGCTCTTAAACGTCTCACGAGGACTGGCAGCATCTATCCGCTTTAAATGAAAAACAGAATCATAAATTCATCGGAGGTCATCTTGGTGAGGGGAGAGTCCCAGGAGTAGGCAGAGGTGCGGAAGACGCCCCGTCTGCCTGAGACCGTTCCGGAGGGGTGGGCGGGGGAAGCGAAAGCCAGACGTGCAGAGCAGGTGATGTCACCGCGCCGCCACTATGCCCCGATCTAAGCGCAGGCTTAGTGCTTTCATCCGCCGCGTATGTGTGTGTGTGTTTATATGGTGTGACATCAGCCTTCATTCGCTGCTGCTATGACAGCGCTCTCGGAATGCGTCGCACCGAGATCACATATTGCAGAGGATCCTGCCGGGTCTCCTAGAGACGCCTCAGTCTCTCCACTCTGCATTGTTTCAGTTTGTGGTCGGTCTGTGATTTAGGGCGTATCCTTCAGACTGCCTGCCCGTTGCCCCCCCCCCCCCCCCCGGGGCTCTGCGCTTCCATTACAGCACCGTCACTCTCCCAGGAGGATGGTTCAGCGATCAAACAAAGAACCACCCTGATAACTGAAGCAAGACCAGCGAGATGGGGGGGTTACTGGGAGAGGGGGAGGGATAAAGGAACAAGACAGTGGGAGGAGAGAGCGAGGAGAGTGAAAGGCAAAACCGAGAAGAAAGGGCAGGGGAGTGTTGATCACCAGAAGGGAAGAGGTCGTGAGGGGGGAGAGGTGTTTGCGAACGACGCAGAACGGCAGTCTGTAAGCAGAGCGGTAAAGCAGCTCGTCCGCTCCGAAGGTGTGAGTCAGCAGTAGTAAACGGCAACCACCGCGTTGGTCAGAGGCGAGACAGAAGAGTACGGTCAGCGGTATCGGGCCCGGACTTGACTGCAGCACTCTGCCTACGTCAGGATGACCACAAGCACTCTATCTCTGAGACCCAACAATCAGGGAGAGGGTGGACACCAGATATCTGCTAGCCTACTAGCTAACAGCAGGTCAACCCAGAACCAGAAGAGGTGACGTACAACCGATCAAATTTCCAATCCCGTGGCTTATGGTGTGAAGAAAAGTCCACAATGTACATTTGATTGCAGGCGTTCTGTAGGACGTTGTTTACAGTCGTGGATCTCTGAGCGAGGAGCAGCTCCACTGCCTGCCTTGGTGTGGGCGGACCCTGTCAATGAACGCTCGGTCTGGTGGTTGTGTTTTAGGTGTGCTGCGGTTCACAGAGGCCCTGACAGCTCCTGCCGTTCAGATGCTAATTAGCACTGCTGTTGCCATCCACTGTAATTACAGCTTGCTAGGCAAAGGGTACAGATACAGTGTGGACAGACACCACAATCACCACGCACGCACGCACACATGCACGCCCGCACACATGCACACACACACACACACACACACACACACACACACATGTCCTTGAGTCAGTTCCACCTGCAGGAGAGGAGCATCTGGTCAGTTCTCTGAAAAGGCCCAACTTTAACTCATCAGCGATTCCTCCTGTGCTCATAGATAAGATTCCAGCAACCCTCCCCCTTAGAACACATATGATATGACTTCCGCCCACTCCCAGGCTCCTCCGGTAGTTTCTAAAGACTCATTCATGCATCCATTTTTCTTACAATTAAAGACACTTTATGAAAAAAGCAGTTCTCCAATGCGTTTTCGTGTCACACCTGCCACCTGGAAGGTAAGAAAAACCCCATGCCAGTAGGAAGTACCATCGCTCATAAACCCCATGTTTAAAATAAATAAACAGAGTAATAAATCATTTGCCCCATCCTGCATTTCTACAGTTCAACCACACAGACACCCCCCCTCCCATTATGGCAGATTTATTCCTTAACCAGGGGGATACTGGTCAGTTTGATGGATTTTCCTCAATGGGCAGGGAAATTACTTTTGTTTGCATTGCATTAAACACACACACCTCACATTCCCTATCGAAGCTGATCACAGACCCTGAGCTGAAGCAACATGAAAAATGACCTTTGGGACTGTGTAGAGCTCTCACATTGCCATGAAGGTTCCTGCATTAATCTGTGTTCTACGAGTGCTCGTGTCCTAAAGCGGCATTCACTGGTGATCGACAGCAATGTTACCTCATCCTGAACCAGGCCTGTATTTCATTAAGGACACCAGGGTCATGTCCTCTGTATTTTTTCAAGGTTGTATTTTTTTACAAACTGAGTGAAAGTGGTTAACTGATAATAACATTTTATTTGGTCAACATTTTGTAGAATTGAAAATCAATGGCTGCTAACCTGATTGCCATCGTGATAACGTGTATTTTGTGAAGTCAGTCAGGCAGTGGTCTTGGTGTCTATAAGTTCTTTGCTTCACTGGTTGCTGGCTTTTCTTTGTATAGCCAATTGTCCTAAATCTTTAGAGACCATCTAAACTCTGGTGATATATGTTGTACTGTTTCAAGATTTTTGCAATAACAAATATTTTTTGTTAAACCTCCTTTTGCCCTTTGTAGTTTGAATGTGTAATATGTTGATTATTTGTATGATCTACTGTATAAGTAGAATCACTATCATACCTCAGTGAGCCACAAAGTTCCAAGTTGGAAAGCTAGTAGGTTTGATGACATGGTGCACATATTGGCACATACCTGACATTGATAAATTTTTACCCCACCAGTGGCCAAATATCATGGAAATGCATCTTTAACTTATATGGATTAGTTGGATGGTTAGCCAACTTTGCAATTTGCAAACAGGTGTAATTGCAATCATTTTGGTCTTTTTTTTTGTTTCCTAATATGAATTTGATGAACTAGGACCTTTGCTAATATTCAAGTCACACAAACACAGCTATAGTTGACTGTAGTGATACCTACTTATATTCTAGCATAGCTTCTTTCACATTCAGCCTTCATCCATGAGATCCCAACGGTTGACTGCCCGTGAATTACAATGGCAGAATATATTTTGTGAAAAGCGTCTCTTTATATCAATTCAGTGATTGACCCTGAGTTTCTTTTCTTGACTGACAAGAGGAAAATGAAAAGATACAGAAAAACAAAGCCAAACTTTGGAAAGGCAAGGGACAGGTATAAGATACTTATTAGAGAGAAGATGAGGTGATAGAGGAAAGAGAAAAAGCAAATATTGCAAAGGAAGGACCACTGTTACAAACCTTTCAATCATGCAAAAAAAGTCTTATAGTAGGTCTGTGGATATTTAAGGGACCGCTAGTTTTGCAAATACCAGGAACGTATTTGGTGAAACTGCTGCTTTATGTTAGTACTAGCAAGGTCAGGTCTGTTTGGAGCTCACTTCCTGTCAAACAAATCACTTGGCTCAAACATTCTATAAGTACATTTCATTTATTATACCTTTGTGAAACCGAGTTGGTGATATAAAAGTTCTAATGGCATGTATCAAATAGACTTAAGAAATGCCAGAGATATTTATAGGAATTCGTGCATGTGGCTTTATAAACCAAAAGGGCATGTGTGTGCATGATCAGTGTACATGTGTTCACAGCATTTAGACATTTTGAGACTGTAGATATTTTTATCAATTGTATGTACATGCTCTTCCTGACACATTTCTAAGTTTGGAAAGTTCTAAAATCTCTAGCTCATATAGATGGACAAAAATGTGTTCATAATAAAAAATGTCTGTTAGGGGTATCACAGATTCATAACCTCAGTATTTCTAGTTTCCTAGATTCACCCTTTACCTGTTCTCTCACAACGTTATCTCAACCTCAACAATTACAATGTTATTTCAACTTGATCAATCACAATGTAATTTAAACTTTAACAATCACTGTGTTATTTCAAACTGAACAATCACAACGTTATTTCAACCCGAAGAGTCACACATTCTGTTTCCAACCTACTGTACCAGGTCAAGGCTCTTTCTCTATCTATCTATCGATCTATCTCTCTTCCCCGGTCTCTCTCCCTCTCACAAACGCTTGGTAAACAGAGCTGATATGCTGATGTATTTTCTTTGCACGTCCTGGGCAGTGGCATTGTTCGTGGATATATTTTGCCTTGGCATACCTTGGTCTGTGTCAAATGCATCAGGCCATTAGAGTGCTGCCTTAGGCTGGAACTAGACAACTGGTCCTGTTGGCTGAGACTGCAGCTTGGGGCACGACACAGACCTGACCAGACTCCATGGCTCCGAACCTTGGAGAGCACAGTCAGTTGTCCTCCCATAAGCCCCACGCACCCTCAAGCCCTGCCCACCCTCACATTGAAAGGTGCCCTACGTTCGCACTTCATTTCCAGCCATGTTCTTTTCAGCCTGTTTCCAATGAGTGGTGTGTTACTGTGAGTTGGCCTCTGAGTGCCGGTTTGTGGCTGTTCAGCCTGATGTGTATAAGTGTGGTCCGGGTCAGATGCATGGCATGGCGCCTTCCATCTCTCCGCTCTCTGTAATTAGACTGGAGAATGATAAGGGACGATCATTCTACCATGAAGCATTTCATTCCAAACCATGGAAGCCAACAGGGACTCTCTCTCTCTCTCTCTCTCTCTGTGTCTCTCTGTCTCTCTGTCTGTATCTGTCTTTGTAAAGCCATGGCAAAACAAGCACTGTGTCGTTTGCTCTTTTGAATTGTAGCCAACTGACAAGGTCTTTGTGGAGTTGGTGTTTGAATAGAGTGGGTCAGTGTTGGAGTTGGGCAGCTGTAGACTCTTCAATGGTTCCGGTGTTAATTCTCTCCGTTACACCAGGAGCATGTTTACAGGAGGCCCTCACAGTGGATCTTAGTACAGTAGGAGGTCCTCACAGTGGGTCTTAGTACAGTAGGAGGCCCT
>JACXGJ010017452.1:0-11173 GCA_016801105.1 Esox niger
ACATACCCCATCCCGCACACATACCCACATCCCACACACATACCCCATCCCACACACATACCCCATCCCACACACATACCCCATCCCGCACACATACCCACATCCCACACACATACCCCATCCCACACACATACCCCATCCCACACACATGTCAACCAATGTCAGGGCGGACCTAGGAAATGCACACAAAAACAACATTAAACCAGATGATCAAATGTGTCATGATACACATTATGTACAGTGTGTACAGTGCTAGTGTGTGTGTGAATTTACACAGTGTATCTCTCTCTCAGGATTAAGCACAATGATACTAAACCCAACAAATGACAATTGCAATCTGTAACACACACACTCACCCTCCCATTAGAACGGCATCTTTACAGGCCCTGCAGTGAAACAATCAAACACCGTCCAACATAATCCCCTTCCATTAGCTGATTCATATTTTACCTTCTAAAACTGTCATCTCAACATTTAATAGTGAAAGAAACTATACCCCCGCGAGAAGGCTGTCATTTCATTATAAAAGCTTCTATAATCAAAATCGCTTTGAACGCAATTGTTCATTCTCCCAGTACTGATATTATAGGGTGTCTTGGGAAATTTAACGTTAATGTAACGTTCCCCTTTTTAAATAAAATGACTGTGACAGAAAAGCTCATTGCAAAAATAAAGATGGGAAGAGAGGGGGGGGATCTGGGGGGGAGAAGGAGAAATGAGAGGGGTTAGAAAGGGGAGGAGGAAAGTAAGGCAGTATAAGACAGGGGGAGTTCAAGGGAGGTTAAGGGAGGGTAAGAGAGGGGGAGTGAACAGGGAGTAGGAGGTGACAAGATGGGGAAAGTGGGGATGAGAAGGGGAGTGAGATTGAGGAGGAGAGGAATGGGAGAGGAGATGAAGGCTCGATATGCATCCAGAGAGGGGAGAGGAAGACAGAGGGGAGAGGGGTGAGTATGCTAAATCATGGATCTGATACACCTGACCTCAAGTCATCCTCAGCAAAGATGCCACAACAGAGAGAATGCTGGGATATGAGAAACCTTTGAAGTCGTTCTGTTTGTCTGGTTGAACAATCAACCCATCCGTCAAAAAATCTATTCATCAATATATCCATCATGCCCCATAGCAGATCCACAGCCTCCTGCTCCTGACCTATCCCTCCCCTCTCCCCTCTCCCCCTTCTGTCCCTCCCTCAGATATCTCCATCTGTCCCTAACTTCTCCCTCTCAACTCAATATCATTCTCTCTCTTTCCTCTGCCTCTCTGACCTATCATGTCCTTGGGCTCTTTCTCTCTATCCCATTCATGTCTGACTTTCTATCCCATTCCTATCGGTCTCTCTGTCCTGTTCCTGTCTGTCTCTCAATCCTATTCCTGTCTTTCTCTCTATCCTACACCTGTCTGTCTCTCTGTTCTCTTCTTGTCTGTCTCTCTATTCTGTTCTGTTCCTGTCTGTTTCTCTGACCCGTTTCTGTCTATATCTCAGTCCTGTTACTCTCTGTCTCTCAATCCTGTCCCGTTCCTGTCAGCCTCGCTTTCATGGCCTGTCTCTCTCTTTTTCCTTAACTATTACAGTCTGTCTCTCTCTCCTGTCCTCTCTCTCTCAGTCCTTTTCTGTTCCTTACTGCATGTCTGTCTGTCTCTGTTCTCCTGTTTTTGTTTGCCCTGAAATTTTGTGTTTCAGGGCAGATCAGGAGAGAAGACAAGGAGAGCTGATAAACACACAGTACAAATCAATAACCTCCTCACAAAACACTCTCATGGCCTCGCCTCTCTCTCACACACACACACACAAACACACACACACAAACATACACACACACAAACACACTAGGTTGACTGTCTTGTTCTAGGATCAATAACCAATCAAAGCACTCATCACCTTTATAGCTCCCCTTAATACTACAGCTATTCCCTGCCCCACCCCCAACTCTCTATCTTTCTTGCACACACACACACACACACACACACAAACACACACAAACACACACATTTTCTCCCTGTCTCTCTGTTCAACATGTCAGTTAAATTCAGCTTTATCTCTCAATTGAAAGCAGCTTTTTTTTCATGGGAAATATTTGTTTACATTGCCCAAGCAGGTTAAAAATAGAAAAAATAATTGGAATAATTAGCCATTATTATGCCTCTCAGTTATAAAGTGTATATCAATGTAAAACAAAGGTACTGTGGTCCCCTGAAGGGATGATCAGGCAGATGATAAAAAGGTCATACTGATATGTCTTTCTATATGCCTATGTTTCTCCCAGGACCAGTAACACAATGAGCAACTGCTGCACACACTGCATGGGCATGCATGAACAAACATGATCTGGACAAAACTTGCATCAGAGGGTGTGTATGACCTGTAACAGAGTTACAACTAAAATCTCACATTGAGTCTGAGAGCTTTTCACCACTATAGGGTCATATGATGTGTGTGTGTGTGTGTGTGTGTGTGTCTATAAGGACATGTGATGTGATGTGTGTGCGTCTATTGGGTAATGTGAAGTGGGGTGTGTCTGTAGGGCCATGTGGTGTGGTGTGGTGTCTGTGTGTGTGTCTATTGGGTAATGTGATGTGTGCGTGTGTGTCTATTAGGACACGTGATATGATGTGTGTTTGTGTGTGTGTGTCTATAGGGTCATGTCATGCGATGTGTCTATAGGGTAATGTCATGCGATGTGTCTATAGGGTAATGTCATGTGATGTGTCTATAGGGTCATGTCATGCGATGTGTCTATAGGGTAATGTCATGTGATGTGTCTATAGGGTCATGACATGTGATGTGTCTATAGGGTCATGTCATGTGATGTGTCTATAGGGTCATGTCATGTGATGTGTCTATATGGTCATGTCATGTGATGTGTCTATAGGGTCATGACATGTGATGTGTCTATAGGGTCATGTCATGTGATGTGTGTGTCTATAGGGTCATGTGATTTGGTGTGTGTGTCTATAGGGTTATGTGATGTGGTGTGTGTCTGTAGGGTCACGTGATGTGTGGTGTGTGTATCTATAGGGTTGTGTGATGAGGTGTGTGTGTGTGTCTTACCGTTGGTGTCATTGTCATCACTCTTAGGAGGGGCATGTCCTGTATATCCCACAGCAATTCTGATCATCCGCTCTGGATTCCTTATTCTCTTCAACCCTATGAAGCAACAGAAACAGAGAGACAGAGAGACCAACAGAGAGAGAGAGAACAAGAGACAGCAAGAAACAGAGAGCGGGACAGGGAGCGAGAAAGACACAGAGACACACAGAGAGAGAAAGACACAAAGCGAGGGTGTGACAGAGTTAAACAGAGTGAGAAAAAGGGAGAGGCAGAGAGAGAGAGCAACAAAAAGAGAAAAAGACCAACCAAATCATCAGAAAACATAGAACTACTTGGCACTAGAAGGAATCACGAAACAGAGTAAAGTTCAACCAGTGGAGCACAAACAACACAGAACATAAATTATGACCTGCTGATTTATTTGCCATCATTTAGAACTACTGAATTTGCACATCTTACTACACTTTATATTGGTTCTCCTTATTTACTGTTATTCTACCAGATAAATTGACGGCAATCATTTACAGCAATGGACTATCAAATAATTAGAGGAGGGAGGAATTTGTCAATTAGAAGCTGCAAATGATTAGGTAGCCTTGTTGATATGCTTGTACATTTGGCCAAGAAACAGGGGTTACCCCCCTACTCAAACAATCAGTGCCATAGGACCTTTAGTAACCAGAGAGAGTAAGGACATCCATTAAATGACCATCCAGAATACATTACCCTACACCGGGCAATGTCCCCGTCACTGCCCTTCTACGGTTCTGGGATTTAGACAGGAGCAAAGAATGCCCCTTACTGGCCCAGCAACACCACTTCCAGCAGCCTCTGGTCTCAAGGACACAAGATGGACCCTGCTTAGTTTCAGAGACGAACCAACAGTGGGATGCAGGGTTCTGTGGTGCTGACCAACATCTTAAAATGTTGAATTCAATATGACTACATCATTTTAACAGGCATATGTAATATTTACTTTGACTATCAGATTCATTTGGTTCAACATTTGTTATTTACTGTAGAACTATAAGATCAATAAAGCCCCAAAATTGTAATTTGTGACAGAGAGAGAGCAAGACAGTGAGGACAGAGATCAACTGAAAGCAAGAGAGAAAGAGGGAGAAGAAATATGCAGGAGAGAAAAAGAGAGACAGATAGTTTTGGCAGCATATTCTCAGTTTGAAATCTTCTATTCAGACTAAAGACATCCCAATATGAGACCCTCCACCCAGACTAAATTAATACCCGTATGAGACCCTCAATCCAGACTACAGGAATCCCAGTTTGACAAACTCCTTCTAGACTACAGTAATCCCAGTTTGACAAACTCAATCTAGATTACATAAATCCCAGTTTGACAAACTCAATCATGACTACAATAATCCCAGTTTGACAAACCCCAACCAGACTACAATAATCCCAGTTTGAAAAACTCCATCCAGACTACAGTAATCCCAGTTCAACAAACTCCAACCAGCCTAAAGAAATTCCTATATAAAACCTTTAATCTAGAGTAGATTAAAGAATTGACCACTGGCTTCAACAACTTCTACATCTACTTTGTTTTCATCCCTTTTCATCTGTTTCCCTGGTCACTGTTGCTATGATACAGACAGAATACAGAAAGAAGTGGTCATGAAGACCTATTATGGTTCAGTCTGTGACGACCATTGGTCTGCTAAAAACCTTCATCACAGCAGCCATCGTGTTTTCTGTATCTCCCTCCACAGCTTTCTACAGTAGTGGCGTTGTGTTACGTAGCTGAACAACACGGTAGCACATCATCAGACCTGCTGGGCTGGTGGTTCATCTTACAGTGCGCAGCTGAAACAAAGCGCCCGTTGACCCTTGTTGCCTACGATTCCTTGACTCAGCTGTGTGAAACACTCGAGGCGGCCCCAAACCCCAAAGCCCGAGTCTGGTGATGCTCCTGGCAACAAGACATCACTAGCAGATTTTAGACATCCAAGGATGAGTCTGTTATCCCCTACGTGTGTATGTTTGTGTGTGTGCTTATGTGCGTGTGTGTGTGTGTGCATGTGTGTGTGTGTGTGTGTGTGTGTGTGTGTGTGTGTGTGTGTGTGTGTGTGTGGGGCGAGGTGATGCTAGTCCATGGGTATGTGCCTGTAGGCTCCTATTCTCTGATCTCCTGGAATTTCTGTACTCAATGGGACTCTCAAACCACGGCTTCCAAAAGGCCTTTGGCTATGTTGTCAGTACGTTTGTGTGTGTGTCTGTGTGTGTGTCTGTGTGTGCGTGTGTCTGTGTGCGTGCATGCGTGTGTGTGTTTGTGTGTGCGTGTTTCTCTCTTCCTAATAATAACCCCATTGAAGATGTACCAGGTCTTATTGACTGTCCTAACTGCCCCACTGAGCCAGCCTCTCTCATGACTCCACTTCCCTCCCTTGAGGACGTGTGGTTGACGGTGCTTAACTTCAAACCAGGATTAAAGGTAAGTAATATCACATCACTATGCACAGCAAGGCAGCTTATCAACATCAGCACAATCCAAGCCTGCCATTAGCCGCTCCTTCTAATGTATAGACACGCCTCGCTCATTCTGAAGTGGAAAAAGAAGGTTTATTCTTTGTCACCGTCTTCTATAACTTGCTGTCATTTCTCAAATAACATGCACGTAAGTAATCGGACACGTTCAGACATGTTCAAACATTGTAATAAACAGCTCAGCGTCAGACCAAATGTTAATTCAAATGGACAGGTATGTATTCCCACAGGCATCAGGGACCAGGGGGATTTGAGTGACGCTGTGAATTCCAGCGGATACGTTAAGAAACAGTACAAACACGTACATACTATAGATCCCATCTACAAAGATGTTGCAGCTAAACCCAAACACCTTTACTCACAGCATGCATGTACACACCCACCCACAAACAAGCATGCTGCACGCACGCACGCACACACGCGCGCACATACACACATACACACACACACACACACACACACACACAGCACATCTCTTTACACACAAGTGACACACTGAAAATGACTAAGAGCAACAAAGATTTTCACAGAAAGGAACCTCTGGTGTCGAGCCAGGGGCTGAGGTGTCTACCTTCAGGGAACTTCGTAACACCATATTTACCTGAAATGCAAAACACCATCTTTACGTACTGGAATGGCTATAGGAGACACTTTAGGGTGCCTTGCAGCAGTAAAAGCGCCGCTCTGTTTTAAACAGCGTGGTAAAAACACAACAACACGTTGTGTCTGATTGTACAGCCAGGGGTTGCATGTTTGTCGAGGAATACCTCTACAGATGTTACACAGACGATTTCTTGCTTTTAGCAGCATGTGTGTATGTGTTTGTGTGTGTATGTGTGTGCGTCTGAGTAAAAAAGAGAGTCTGTGTGTGCGCGCGCGCGTTTGTGTATGCGTGAGATAGAGGCAATGTGTGTCTGATGCCTGAGCGGAGAAAGCATCTGAATTCCTCCAGCGTGAAGCTCTCACATCCTCTCACATCCACTCAGATCCTGTTACGCTCAGTGGCGTAAACCTGCTACCCAGGGGAGACTCTGACACGCGAAGGAACGAAGAAAACAACATTCCCACGTATACTGCATCTAAACAAACACGGAGTGTTTGCGTTATTTACTACTATTTTACAACCTGCTCTCGCTAACCGTTTGTCATCGAGCTGAAGTCTGTGGTTGTAGCCTCAGCATCTATTCAGTGTCCGTGTTTTCAGGACAGGACAGCGAGAGAGCGAGAGAGCGAGAGATGAAAAGCACCTCTGTCTCACTGTTCCTCCATTCCCTTAACTGAACACTGCGTCTCGACCCTCTCTCCCTTGTTTCGAGGTCAACAACAACATGCACAGAATCATCACCTTATTTCTCTCTTACCTTCCGGCTTGTTTTCGGCAGCCATTTCCCCTCCGCGCGCCTCATCCCTCCTCCTCCTCCTCCTCCTCGCGACCTGGGGGGGACCACGCGCGTGCACTGCGAGGACAGCTCAAGGAGGGGGGCGGGGAGTAGGGGGCGAGCCCGCTGAACAAAGCTGCACTATTGGTTTGAGGTGTGATGATTGACAGCGGGGCTCCTCTGTGATGCTTCGTGAACTCGCGGAATCTATATCGCTCTCAAAGCGTCCATCATTCCAGTTTTGTATCGAGCAAACTCTGTCTCCGCCCCCAATCTCCCTCTCTTTCTCTCTCTCTCCGTCACCGGGACACCTTGAAAATCTCTCAGCTAAGAGATGTAAGACGCAACCGAACTCCCCCATCGGGGCTCATCGGCCAGAGCTTACTGACAGGTTCTATAAACTTTTGACGTAATTTTCCAGGTCGTATGTAGTAAATACAGTTCTAATGATTCATGAATCCAAATCCATTTTGATTAAATGCTTGGACAGAGGATGGTGAATATAATGGCTTAATGGTATTAGATTATAGCACGGATATCAGCAATATTACACCTACAGTACCAAGCGGAGTGAGGCATATTAATCTGTCACAAAATATACACGTAATTCGTGTATGACACATTGGTGTTCACCCCATGAAAGCCATCCAGGACACTGAAATGCAGAGGTAGTGCGCGTGGGCTGGTAGGCTCTGTCACTCACCAGGGTGCTAAAGTGCGTGGTGCTGAAAGGACAGCTCTACGCGCCCACGGACTTTCATAACGTCGCCACATCAAATGAGACATTTCTGTTAACAGCAAATACGTGTACATTCATTCTTAGAATTTAAACATATTAGGACAGTAGGTACACCATGGCATTAGTAATGTAAACACCTACATCGGTTTATCTTAATCGGCATATTGTTCGTTATTAGTATAAAACAACTACATTTTTTAACAGACGTGTCCCTGCAGTTTCACATCTGCGCATGTCCCAATGTCTTTAGTGGAAGTTGCGTTGTAAAACAGTTGAAAGTGTGCACCTCTAGAAGTAGACCAATATTTGAATACAAAATAATTTTTAACATACAAACGGAATCTCTGAATCTAATAAGCATCCAAAAAATAACATGTTTGCTCTGGTAGAAATGTTTTTCATGATACGGAATTAGCCTGATGTATGCTAATTAGGGAAATCGCTATTTATAGATACTGTGCAAATGTATAACCATTATTTGTCTGAATAGCCATTATTACTCAACCTACTATAATGACAACATTCTGTAAATGTAACCGCACTAAAGGTGTCTAGGTGTGAATAGCCCGTATGTCTGCTTTCTACATTGTTAACGTTATAAGTGCCGACCCTGTTTAACTTTCTCAGTGTAAACGGGAAATTCACACGTTTATATTGTTTTACAAAACATAGGCTACAGTATATTAAAGTATATTATATAGATTGCAATAGTGGTATTTGGCAGTATCCTCTCATTCTCTCAAATTTCTGGATAATATAATAATGTCACATTTAAAAGTAGATTAATTAACATAATTTAATTTTCTATGTACACATCTGCTGAAGGGCAATTGATGTAAATACTTCCACACTATTTGTAGACCAGTCAAAATTGTTTGAAAGGCACCCCATGTCGTTTTCGTGGATCAGAAGACTCGGACGCTACCCTGGCAGTCGCTTTCCATCACTACATTTGCCTGCGGTCGATATTTCAGCACCATAGACAGCACCCACACTTTCACCTTGACATCTTTCAATGACAGGATGTCTGGATTCCGCCTGGCCACACCGCGCCGCTGGTGCGCAGCAAAACAGACCAATGAGCACACAGAACACTGGCCGGAGGCGGGGTCGATACAGCGCAAAGATGGCGGCGGCCTTAGACGATGAATTAGAGTTGGATAACCAAGACTATTATTCTCTTCTCAACGTCGGGAAAGAGGTAATGCTTCACTATACGTATGGAATGTATTCGTATTTTTTTTATCCCACTAAATTGATCCACACCGTTTAGACTTAGCATCCGGTTGGATGAGACGGCTGATGACATTCGTCTCCGTCGGTCCATGATCCCTTCCATCATCACATTGATTGAGATCTGCTGAGAGACAGACCAACAAAGCTCCATGTCAAACGTAGCCTGCCCTGCCAGTATTGTTTTTTGAGACGGTAACAACTATGCTAGTTGTCGAATAGCATTATTAGCTACAGCTTACTTCCACAAGCCTGTCATAATTAGCTGCATAGACCGACAGGGTCAACTGGCTAATGCATTACTGTGTTTGGACCTTCCATTGTCTGTCACTGCTGTGACATTGTTTTAACTGTGTGACATTGTTTTAACTGTCCTCAGATGCACAGAGAAAGAGATGGGATAAAGCATATTTATGACCTTATTTTATGTATCGAATTTGCATTAAGCCATGCCATTGTAGAATCATGTCGTAAAGCCATGTCATTAACCCCCCAAATGTGTTTTCCAGGCCACTCAAGATGAGTTAAAGGCCTCTTATAGGAGGTTATGTATGCTGTACCACCCAGACAAACACAGAGACCCAGAGCTCAAGAGCCAAGCAGAGCAGCTTTTCAACCAGGTGCACCAGGCCTATGAGGGTATGTTGGGGTTCCCCTATCACTGACCTGTCTCAACAACCAGCATGTCCATTAATGTTGTAAAACAAGAGTAAAGCCTCTCACACTTTCTTCGGCCTTTCCAGTGTTAAGTGACCCACAGTCCAGAGCTATCTATGACATCTTTGGGAAGAAAGGGCTGGAAGTGGAGGGCTGGGAGGTAGGCTGTATGTAGTGGGTGTGTCTGTTTTTGTGTCTGTATATACTCTGAGGAATTGTAACTAATGACACAACAGGACAGATTATAACGCAGTAGTGTGTGTGTGTGTGTGTGTGTGTGTGTGTGTGTGTGTGTGTGTGTGTGTGTGTGTGTGTGTAGATTGTTGAGAGGAAGAGGACACCAGCAGAGATCCGTGAGGAGTATGAGAGGCTACAGAGAGAGAGAGAGGAGAGGCGGCTACAGCAGAGGACAAACCCCAAGGTACACACACTGGTTTTCCAGAAACATCCATGGCAGGGCCACACCTCCCCACTGTCTGTATGCAAGGTAACAGAACGATGGACGTTGTGTTAGTTGTCATGTCTGACTCTGTGTCTTTAGGGGACAATCAGTGTGGGAGTAGATGCCACAGACTTGTTTGATCGTTACGAGGAGGACTTTGAGGAGATGCCTGGAGGAGGATTCCCTCACATCGAGATCAACAAGATGCACATCTCCCAGTCTATAGAGGTACAAGCACACACAAACACACAAACATTTGCATGCACACATTTGATTCCATGCTGGTCACCAGTTTGCACAGAAACGCACTCTAGCTAAACTCTTCCGTTATGATACAGTGACGTGTGTCTCCTTGGGCTGTTACATGTTCCTGTGTGTAGGCCCCGCTGACAAACTCCGACACCGCAATGCTGTCTGGCTCTCTGTCCACACACAATGGAAATGGAGGAGGCAACATCAACATGACGGTCCGCCGGGTGACTTCCGCCAAGGGCTGGGGAGAGGTAGAGACACACACACACACACACACACACACACAAACACACATATTTATCTGACATGTTTCTCAGAAAACACAGCTTCAGGGGGATTGGGTCTGTAATTGACACTGTATTATTTTGTGCAGATAGAGTTTGGTGCAGGGGACATCCTGGGTCCTCTGTTTGGGATGAAGGTGTTTCGTAACCTGACTCCACGATGGTGAGCAGCCAATAGAGAACAAGCGATTCGGCCTTCTTACACTATTACATTTCTAAAGCTGGCCTGTGATTCGTCAGGGTTTGGTCTATAACAAACTCTTTTAGAATAGTAGCCCGAGCCAGAATACACACCCACACACACACACACATACATGTAATTTAACCCCTCTCACTCTCTCTGTTAGTTTCCTGACAGCTCAGTGTGGCATTCAGTTCTCTTCCCGCGGTGTTCGTCCCAGCTGTTCGTTAATGACAGCACGTCATCTGGACCAGAACACTATGGGTTACCTGCAGTGGCGATGGGGACCGCACAGCTCCATGACAACTAGTGTGGTCCGGGACACCAAGACCAGCCACTTCACGTTGGCCCTGCAGGTACGCGCACGTACACACACACGTACACACAGACACTCGCACACACACACACACACACACACACACACACACACACACACACACACACACACACAC
>JACXGJ010017453.1:0-11169 GCA_016801105.1 Esox niger
ATTCCTCCCTCGTTCCGTCCCTGACTCCCTGTGTGGAGCAGGAGAATTCCTCCCTCGTTCCGTCCCTGACTCCCTGTGTGGAGCAGGAGAATTCCTCCCTCGTTCCGTCCCTGACTCCCTGTGTGGAGCAGGAGAATTCCTCCCTCGTTCCGTCCCTGACTCCCTGTGTGGAGCAGGAGAATTCCTCCCTCGTTCCGTCGCTGACTCCCTGTGTGGAGCAGGAGAATTCCTCCCTCGTTCCGTCGCTGACTCCCTGTGTGGAGCAGGAGATTTCCTCCCTCGTTCCGTCGCTGACTCCCTGTGTGGAGCAGGAGCCCCTGCTCAGGGGTTGTTATGACGTGGCTTCAACCCCAACCAGACCGCTTCAGAGAGCGCACACTTCTGCCCCTCTTGTTGCCCCTTAACTGTGACGCTGTGGCCAGAAGTTGTGTGCTTTGTTTGGCATAGGGGGCCATTTGGGAGGCCGACGATGTTTCTGGAGTGTTCTTGTCCCGGCAACAGTTCAAGCCCTCGTCGTCGGCTGGTTTTAGGTAAAAGGGCCGCAGAGCCGGTTAAACACCGGGTGTGCCTCCGCCACCCATGCCCACATGATTATAGACATGCCGTGTTGGCACCGGCCGATACCACCGCCCCCCCGCGCCCCGCCCCAGGACATCCCCTGTGCTCTGCCCCACCTCGGTGGACTCTGTGTTGTGGGTTTCATTGTTTCAGGCTACAACTCCAATCCCACCTGGTTCTGGACATGGTGCCGGGCTTTTATGGCATAAAGACATTTCTATGGGAGCGTATTTTTTTCAACCGTGAGTCATTCAGGAGCCGAAGTCTGTTTTACAGATGAGCTTTGTGGGAAAAACATTTATTAAAAAAAAAAAAGATCAAACAGCTGAAATGCGGAACAGTAAATGAAATCCCAGCCATCCAATAGAACAGATCCATTCCTCCACAAGAATAGTCTTCCATCTTCTGGAACCACAGGAACAGAACATTGTCATGTAATTTGATCTGTCATTTGTTCCAGTAAAATAGGTGCTTTAAAGCTAATGATGGCTGTAGCCAGCTCAGTGGAGACCCATGGAATGGCAAGAGTTAACTGATCCTTAGAATGTTCTGGCATGTTCTGGTGTCTGTACTTTAACTTCAAGGCGGGAAGCTTATGCACTTGGACTTTGTAAACAAAAACACATTTATGATGCCATCTGCAGATATTCACGGAGGTCCAGTCAAGACCTGTTACTGAAAAACAAAAACCATCCACCTTCTTAACTGACTCGTCTGTTGGTTTTGAATGTTAAATATGTGTCAGTCTAAACACCTCGTTATTTTTGTGCAGTGTTTAATCACTCCATTTCAATAGTTATTTAATGAGTGAACAAGTAAATCATTTGTATCAACATTTTAAAACAGATTGTTATGGTTCATTATTCAGTAAGTTTCTAGTGAACCAGGCTTTGTGTAGCACTGCTGAACATCAGACTGACACCTTTGTCGGGCGTATCAGTTGAAACTACAGCTACAGGAACAATTATCCTCATGTAGATGGACTTTATCATGCGCACTGGGCCAGGGGTTCTCCATTCTTAACCATCAAGGTCCAGAGCCTGCTGGTTTTCTGATCCTTCTTGTCATTAATTGCACCCACCTGGTGTCCCAGGTCTAAAGTCCCTGATTAGGGGTTTAAACTGTCGAATGGGGTGGAAGTGGCTTTGAGGGCCAGATCGGAAGACCCCCGCAGAAAGGTTCATAGGTGCAGTTAAAAAGAACAAGCCGGGTTACAGAACCCTGCGGAACATCTTTGTTTCCGATTAACTTCACCAAAACTCAAGAATCTCAGCAGGTAAAAGAAGTTTTGATGAAGGCCGATAACTCTTCAGGTCGCTGGCATCGCCGTGGAGCCGGTGGGATGTTAAGAGTTGTCCTTCTGAATAGTCCTGGGGTTTGTTTAACTTAGCAGTGTTTGGGTTTTGTTTGACAATTTAAAGGGTTACAGGCTGACTCTGCTACTGTGGAGATCACCATTGGGCTCTTGTCAGTGGGAGGGCACTAGCTGTAGGGAGCAGGGTGTCATTTGGGACAGCTTGTTCTGACTCTGCTCTGTGGTATGACCGGACTGGGTGATTGAGAGCACACACACCCACACACACGCTCATCAGAAAACACACATCATAAAACACTCCTCAGAACACACACTCACTCATCAGAAAACGCACGCTCTCTCTCACACACACACACACACTCTCCCCCTCCAGCAGCGGTCAATTCCTGCTCCCTCTGTGGTTGTGGCGACTGAAGTGGAGCAGAACAGTTTGGAAGTTGTCAAACATGATTATAAAATGGTGTGCTTCTTTAGAAGCAGATTGTATGTAAGCTTTCCCATGTGGGGCTCCTGGCTCATCGGTTCTGAAGTTCTGAGAAAGGTTCCAGAGTTCTGAGAAAGGTTCCAGAGTTCTCTCGGCAGTCTGAGCAAGCCAGACTGAATGGCTCCCATCAAGCTGGCGCTCAACTCCTGTGTCACCTTAGACACTTGCACATCACAACACACTGTGTTGCTTGGGTCCCTGAGAGGTAGAAGGCCAATGCTCAGGTACCAATTCAGATTAGCCAGGTTTCCAGACATTATATTGTTGTAATAGTTAACCCTGATTGCTCCCTGGTGTTGCGGTGGACTGTTCTATATTAAGATGTGCTAACAAGAGAAAAGATCTTGTCTGGAGAAATAAGCCACACGGAGTCGACCTTCTTTCTTAATCACAACTCTTGTAAGAATATGTAACGTCTTATTACTGCCTTATATTGAATAAAGTTAGGGATTTCCAAAAGACATGAGAAAATTTTGCGCATGGCGGCGTCCAGTAGGTCGGTCGCGCATGGCGGCGTCCAGTAGGTCGGTCGCGCATGGCGGCGTCCAGTAGGTCGGTCGCGCATGGCGGCGTCCAGTAGGTCGGTCGCGCATGGCGGCGTCCAGTAGTTTTTTGACCTCGTAGCTTTCTCCGCATTTTACTGTGCCATGGAGGGCATTTATAATTGTTAATTTTTTTTGCCATCAATCTACACACACGTCCCCTTAAGGCCAAGTGGAAAAAACATTTTTAAGTGTGTGCCAATTGAATGAAAGTTAAGTAGTGAAAACGTATGTATAAAAGGATTCCAGCCCTTTGCCATGAAGCTACAAACTGAACTCTGATGCGTCTCGTACCCTTTGATCATTCCTGATATGTCTTTAAATTTGCAATCAGTTCGGTTGGTTTGTCATGATTAAGAAATGCACCCGTCTTTGAGGTCACACACTTCACATTGCATGTCCAGAAACTCTTTGCAGACCTCTGAGTTTGTCTGGGGAAGGTTATACAACAATTGTTGAAGCTTTGAAATTTCCCAGTGACACCGCATTTTTCATCATTGTGAAATGGAAGTTTGTTACCACCAATACTCTTTATAGAGCTGGCTGTCAGGGGTAAATAGGTAACCGGGCAGTATGGGCCTTGCCTACACTCTGGTGGAGCACGGTGCTGGAGCATCATGCTGAGGGGATGCTTCTCAGAGGAAGGGACTGTGAGAGTGGTTGACTGGTGAGGGTTGAGTGGCAGATGAATTAAGCAAAATATGCAGGTCACTGAAGAACCTGCTCCAGAGCGCACAGGACCTCAGACTAGGGTTAAGATTCATGTTTCAGCACTAAAACTACCTGAAGCACACAGCCAAGGCAATGCAGGAGTGGCTTCAGGACAAGTCTGTGAGTGACTGAGTGAGCCTACTAATGTCTGCACCTCAACCACCTCTATCTGTGGGGTTACCTAAAAATCACAGTTCACTGAGACACCCCAAATAATTCAATAGTGCATGAGAGGATATGCAAGGAAGGACAAATTGCCCAAATCCAGACGTCCGAGGCTAGTAGATGCCTATCCGAGAAGACTCAAAGCGGTGATGACCGCCAATGACGCTACTTCAAGGAACTGAATCATGGGAATAATAAATATTTGAGAGTTATTTACAGTACATTTTCACAAATTTACAACAATCAAATGTGGAATAAGTGAAGGGGTCTGAATACTTTCGATGGCACCTACTAAGACAACATTCGATCTGAAACCGCTTCACTGGAGGGCACTCGGTCAGGTGATTTTATCATTTGTCTATCTGTGTCACTGTCTCTGTTCTCTGAAATACACAGCTTTCGAGTTGTGTGTTTTAAAATGTTTGTCAGTAGGCTGAAGTAGTGTAACTTTTCCTGAAGTTCACTCTTGCGCATATCATCTCTCAACCATTCCTAGGCCAACCGGAACCGGAAAACTCTCTGTTCTCTGGCTGCTGTACTTTCTCTGTGCGCTGGCTGGATGGCTGAGTGTGGAAACAGGCTAGACTGTGTCTCTGCTTGGCTGTAGGGACAGCTCCATCTCTCTGTCCTCTGATCTCATCCTCCTTGTGAATAAGTGAACAACTGATTCGGTGTATCAGTGCACAAGCCGCTCTGACTCCCTCTGTGATTTTGTAATCATCAGCACCAATTAGGAGACAGTCTGTGACCTTTAATCATTGGCTACAACCAGAAGACCAACAAGGAACGTCAACAACTTGAAAGTGTCCCTTTGAAATGGTCCAATAGGAGCCTAATTTGTTTTTAGTTTTTCAGAAACTCCTCCCATATTTTTCTTTTTCTTTCAGTGTTCGTGCTGTTGTAGATCTGGTGTTATGCAGCAAGAGACAAGATGGTCTGTCTGGCCCCAGCTGCGCTTGTGCCTGACCGGAGAGATGTAACACATTCTGTTCTTGTTCCAGGAGGAATAGTCAAGTGCTAATCATGTTCCAGTGTAACCAACATACGAGATATTGGGTGAGGATAGCTAGCTAGCCACTGTAGGTGTGTGTGATATAAGCCAGAGGATGTTCGTCATTGGTATACTAGCTGGGAGTCGGGGGCGAGAGACCCAATGTGCGGATGAGTAATTCCATCCCCAGACACTACACTATGTTATTGATTAACCAGCGCCTCAGAGGGGATTCAGTTTCCTCACATTTAGTGGTTTATTTTTTAGGTCAACGAAGAGCCGAATAATACAGACATCTGGTCGGGTTGGGGGTAGGTGTCTTGAGGGGGTTGTCCTATTTATCATCTTAAACAATAGCAAATTGTAGTTTCCCTGGTCAAACTAAGAACTTCATAGGGAATGGGGCTCTGAACTAAGTTGACTATGCCGGGTACGGTCGGGCATTTAAGACGCATTGCAAATCGTTTCCTCGTTTTCCGCTTATCAGTTAGATCATTGGCCCTGCGGCCAAAGGGTTGCTGGTTTGAACCCCGGCAAGGCAATAAAGATATTTCTGCCCTTTAGCACAGCAAATAATCCTTCATGCTCTTGGGTTGTCATCAATAGTTACTAGTCTCCATGTGGCCATCCCAAGGTGTCTCTGAGGATGTTGGGATCTGTCGGAGCCAAACAATCCACATTGGATTTAGAGTATTTTATTTGGGAGAGAACAGGTCAGATCTATTCAATCATATACTTGTCAGACTCCCTACGTAAACACAGCAAAGCCATGTTTGAACTATGCTAGTTGTATTTATGGTTAGATTTTTGTGCTGGACCGTGTTAGCGGAGCTGGCTAAGAGCGAATGTCTCTTGTTGACTTACAGACTGACTGACTACACCTTGTTAAATAGCGTAGTGGTTAGCGAAGCGTACCTGTAGACTATAGGTACTGTGTTCGGATCTCCTCACAGGCAAAGCGCAGTACGCCTTATTAATTATTCTGTATGGATGAAAACTTCACTGGCTAAAACCTTTCGACGTGGGTTTTTGAAGGACGCATCCGTGCATGCGTTTTGGGTCAGAATGGATAGAAACCGGCTACAACATAGATTCATTACGTTATAGGAAGCCCAAACTAAAAGAAAACTGTATAAAGTTGTATTGCGACTTTTTCTGGCAGCAATTGCTCAGTTCTTACGATTATTCCTAGGACGTTAGTAGATACAAGTTAGCCTATTACTGGCTAATAAGCTGTTAAAACGGCCAGTGGTAAAAGCCATACAGTTCATAGAGGCTATAGTGGAGGTGAATTTAATAAGAAACGTTAGTCAGTTTAACACAATGCTGAATGGTGTCCAGCAACTGCTGGAACGTGTAATGCTATGGCGTAGTGGGTAAAAAGTGTCTTTCATGTGGAAGACCTACGTTCAAATCTATTGAGAGCAAAGACATACGTTCTTATGCCATGAAATAGCTTTGGCAGACTTGCTAGCAATTGCTCAATTCTTTACTATTCCAGTAAGTTAGTAGATACTGGTAAAGCCTATTACTAATATGCTGTTAAAACAGCCACTGGCAAACGCCATGCAGTTCATAGATGCTCTTTTTGTTGGAGGTAAACTTAGTAAGAATCGTTGGTCAGTTGTATCTGTATCAATGTCATTCACGAATGGCCAATAAGCTGTTAAAACAGCCAGTGGCAAAAGAGGATTTGTTCAACGTAGACCCACAAGGCTATACTGACACCTGTCAAATGTTCAGCTCTGTGGTGTGGTGGTTAACGACACAGCATTTCACAGCATATTTTTTTATATAGTGTGAATCCATGAAACATTTTCATTGTCGCACAGAGCCGTCCAAGGTAACGTGGAAACTTTTCCAACAGATCCTCCCCGTGGGCACTTTGTATCTTGCTCAATGTGTCCTAGCGGGGAATGAGCGATATTGTCCGGTTCCGAAGGTCCTTCCAGCCTTATGAACAGAAAATAATTTTATTTATGGAATGCCGCTAAGGACCAAACCTATTTGACCATCAGCCTTAACACCACTTCTTCAACAATAAGCTCCGTGTTAGTCACCTAGTAAGCTCCGTGTTAGTCACCTGGTAAGCGCAAGGTTGTCACTGAGTTCATACAGGCTTTCCAAGTCCCTTGTCTGGTTGCTGATGTGTAGCAAGACTCATTTCTGAGTTTGTTGATGCTGGTGTGAATTGTGTGGTGTGTTTACTTGTTGCTCGGTAGCTGGAACCAACTCTTTGGATGCTTTCGGTCCCGTCAACGCAACAGTTACGTGATTGTACATGTAGGTGATAGACGCTGTGTGTCTGCTGTTCATGGTGGTTTAAACAGGTTTAAAGAGAGCGTGCTTCTCATATACAGCTGTGGTCCTCAACACTGGGGACTCCCCGGCATCTCTGTGTTATTGTAGTCCACAACCAGCTCACCTGAGTCAACTAGTCAAAGGCTTGGTCATTAGTGGACAAGTTGATTCAGGTATGTCGACTCTGGGATATGGATGACTCATGGATTTGCTGATCTGCCGCCAGGGTTCGAACCCTGTTCTCTCAACCCAGCTGATTGGGAGTCATTGAGTCTAACGCTGCACTGCTCAGTGCCCCGCCCCCACTGAACTTCCAGTAACATCCAGGGGCCGCGCCCCTAATGAACCAATATTTAAATGTTTAAAGTCATACTCACCCGGACGTTTTGTACAGTTGAAATGTACCTTATCGATATGGGTGTGGCCTCTGACCTCCCATTAGACTGCAGTTAGTCTACAGATTATTGAAAACTGCATAACCTGTTAACTGCAGCCTTCTGACAGAGCATAGGGTCCCCCATAGAGGTCCATATAAAATTACATTTAATCCCCCCTGGTATGTTCTCTGCGTGTGCCTGCTTGTCTCCGTCTCTGCGTGTGTCTTTGTTTCTGTGTGGTGTCATTGAGACGTGCCCACTATGACCGTAAGGGCTGGTGTTTAGTTACCATGATTTCCCGCTGCCCGGTTTCTGTTGAGTCGAGGAGGAAAAGGCAACCAATCAGATCCAACCGCCCTGAGCACTGCTTGGCCGTCGAGGCTCCAACAGCCAATGGGATTCAGGCACTGCGGCAACTACGCGTGGGAACAGATGGCAACATCTAATCAGATTCACTGCCATCGCCGTGACTCAGTCTGTTTAGGAGAGATGTCCAGGCAAAACACATTGAGGGTTAAAATGTCATTTAAAGGACAAGGTTAGGGCTGATTTATGCACCTGTCATTAGGGATATTTTTATGGGGATGGGAGCTGATGTCCCCTCCCCATAAAATGACCCGAGTGATGAAGGACCTGGTTGATGTAAGAGAATCGGATTCTTCATAGAGTTCTGCTGCGACGTCTACTTCAGAGTAGTGTGCCCTCACACTGGTCTGACATCGTTAGAGAACTACAACCTGGTTTCCAAACATTTGGGTCACTTCCTAAAATGCTAATGAAAAGAGAATGCAATGATGTGCAAATTATTCATCCATGTATTTATTTGAAAAGTCAGATATCAAAAGCATATTGGATGTTGAAACTGAGAAATTCTATTGCTTTTGGGAAATTTGCCCATTTTTTTATTTGATGCCAGCAACACGTGTCAACACATTTGGGACAGCGGAATGTTTACCACTGTTTTGCATCACCTATTTGAACCGCACTTTGTGTTTGGGAACTGAGGAGTCCAATTGCTCTAGTTTTAAAAGTGAAATGTTTTCCTATTCTTGCTCGATAGAGAATTTCCGCTGCTCTTCAGTTCGGGGTCTCCTTTGTGGTATTTGTCATTACATAATGCGCCAAGTGTTTTAGTGGGTGAGCGGTCAGGACTGCAGGCAGGCCGATTTAGCAGCCAGACTCTACTACAGAGCCATGCTGTTGGAATACGTGTGGTTTGGCATTGTCTTGCTGAAATAATCAAGGTTTTCCCTGCAAAAAGATGTCTTCTGAATGGCAGCGTATGTTGCTCCAAAACCGGTATATATTGTTCAGCTTAATGGTGCCTTCAAGTCACCCCTGCCATGTGCACTAATGCACCCCCATACCATCACAGATCGGATGCTGGTTTTAGAACTGTGCGCTGATAACAATCCGGAATGGTCCCTTTCCTCTTTTGTCCATCGGACGCAGTTTCCATGGAAAAAAATGTGTGATTTGTCAGACCACAGGACAGTTTTCCACTCAGCCTCGGCCCATCTTAAATGAGCTCGGGCTCAGAGAAGGCTGAGGCGTTTCTGGATATGGTTTCTTCTTTGCATGGTAGAGTTATTACTTTTTGTGGATTTGTGGATGCAGTGACCCGCTGTGTTCACAGACAGTGGTTTTCCGAAGTGTTCCGGAGCCCCTGCAGTGATTTCCACTCCTGAATTGTGGCTGTTTTTGAATAATTGTAATCAATAAGCGAACTTGTTGCATTATCATTTCTGCAAATGTGTCACTAGATGAGGATGAACCGGTCTTAAAGGTGTATCCTGGGATTGTTGGCCACTGCTTTTAGAAGAGGCATTGTTGAGGTGAAATGGGTCCCTGAAAATTGCGTACTATGTGTCAGTGTGTGCCCATGTCATCAAAACCACTCCATTTCAAACGTTGCATTTCATGGTTAACTGGGGTATGACAGTGATTATTATTATTTTTTTATAGATGATGCACATATTCCACATCCAGTCCAAAATGGGCAGTTTAAAACAATGGTTTGTAGAAGTTCCAGACTGTGTCTGTAATGACAGGAAACATGGGCACCCTGCACAGATCTTCAGACGATCACAGGGCCTCTCTCTGCCGCTGCCTCTCCCTGCCGCTGCCTCTCCCTGCCGCTGCCTCTCCCTGCCTCTATTTCCAAAGCTTTATTGGCATGTCAAGAACATTGTGTTGCCAAGCTGCAAAGAATAGAATAACAACCACTGAAATTATACTTATTGTAACTAAAGTATATTGAAGAAAATATATATTATTAAATCAAACAGGGTAAACATTTTATATATTCTCCCTGTCCGTCTGTTTCTCTGTTCTTGAGTCCTGCTGTGATTTCAACTATTTCAGCAACACAGGCCCAGCTACCATTAGGTTTAGGTATGCCACTAGTCCATCAGGGCTCCAGACTGATAACAGGCCTGGCTGACTCCCTCGCTAACTCACCACTGGTCAAACCCCCCCAACCCGTTTATTATAACCAAAGCCTTTAACTAAAGGAAATGAACACAGGCATGTCTACATGGTTCACTGAATGTATCAGGACCGAATGAACAAGGCAATGCCACTCTGGTCTCTCTGCTATCTGGCTGGACTGCCTGCTACCGTGACGATTAGGGTTGCATAACACCTCAGGCCGTTACCATGGTAAATGGGCTGTGGCTCAGAGTGTAACACACGCTGTAACATTGTGTGTGTGTGTGTGTGTGTGTGTGTGTGTGTTGTGGCATAGCACTCCCTTTCAGTTTTGCATCTTTTTCACTCCCCACTTTCCCTCTTCCTCTTTTTGGGGCCCTCCTACTTCTCTTTCCCTCTTTCTTTCACTCCCGCTCTGTTTCAGTCTATTATGTCACTTCCCTGTTGGGCAGTAGATTTACTAGTGCGTGCATCCGTGTGCACGTGTGCTTTTGGGAGGGGCGTGTCCATTTGTGCACTCACTCTGCTGTCACATGCGTCCATCCTGTCTGTGGCAGGTAAGATCTTCCCAGACTCATTACACACCATGTTGTGATTAAAAAGACGTCTGCGCTCAATAATTGATCATTTTATTATTACGTTCAGGATGTGTGTTGAGTGTCCCCATGACAGCTGATCAGGCTTCACACTGTCATCTGTAAATGCGTTTATAGCTGAACACAGTTTTGGGATCTCTGTCCCTCCCTGTCTCCATCTATTGGTCTCTACATCTTTCTGTCTCCCCACCATAACTCACGTTCTTTCTCACAACTTTGTCTTTATCTCTCTTTGATTTTCTTTGTCTTTAGGGAGAGTATCAGAATGCTCTCCCTGAAGAGGAAGGAAATGCATCTATTTCTCTGCTCTACTTTTAGCTTAGAGACACAACTCAGCCTGCCTCTCTGTGCCTGCCTGCCTCTCTGTGCCTGCCTCCCTGCCTCTCTGTGCCTGCCTCCCTGCCTCTGTGCCTGCCTCCCTGCCTCTCTGTGCCTGCCTGCCGGCCTGCCTCTCTGTGCCTGCCTGCCTGCCGGCCTGCCTCTCTGTGCCTGCCTGCCTGCCGGCCTGCCTCTCTGTGCCTGCCTGCCTGCCGGCCTGCCTCTCTGTGCCTGCCTGCCTGCCGGCCTGCCTCTCTGTGCCTGCCTGCCTCTCTGTGCCTGCCTGCCTGCCTGCCTCTCTGTGCCTGCCTGCCTCTCTGTGCCTGCCTGCCTCTCTGTGCCTGCCTGCCTCTCTGTGCCTGCCTCTCTGTGCCTGCCTGC
>JACXGJ010017454.1:0-11171 GCA_016801105.1 Esox niger
GGGGGGGGAGGAAGATGTGGTTTTATATATGTAACACATGTGTGCATATGTATGTATGCACACACGCACGCTTAAGGACCAGCCTTAAGTAATGAGCTGGGCCTGTCACAACACAGTGTACACACATACACACATTGATGCTCAGACTAGTTCCCTGCGTGGGAGTGTGTAATAAGGTCTGTAGGGTGAAGTGAACTACAGCCTAGAACAGCAGTCCGACTCCAGATGGGGGCCTCTAATACCAATACCATCCCCTACATCAGTAATTCTCACTGGGGGCAGTACCGCCCCCCCCAGGGGGCGTTCAGAGGACGGCGGTGGGCGCTGGAAAGGGGGGCAAACCCTGTTGACTTGAGGTGCATTTTGGCCGTGTTTTAAGGAGAGTTCACACTGAAGATTCCCAAAAATACTAGTTTAAAGTTTCAACTACTTGCAAAAAATGGTAGTCTGCAACATGAAAACCTGCCAGTTGACGCCACAGCGACTGGACGAGATGGTGTACCGTAACTCCTCTTCAGTGTTTCGGTCAGCTTCTTGTGGTGCAGATCCGTGCTACCTTCATTGGAATGGGACATCAGAGTATCATCGATAAAATTTCACCCACGTGGCGTTCACTGTGTTAACTCTGGAAAATGGACGCTGTCTTGGTATTACCTGTGGAAGAATTTCCCTCGAAAGCGTTAATTTCTCTGAGGGATATACAGTGAATGCCTTGTTATCTTTGTGGGAACACATTTACAAGAGGGATATTCCGCTGTCGGACTTCCCCTGAAAGCATTTTAGCATCCAGCATCCAGACGCACATTAAAACACTATTCAATACAAGTGGCTTTGTTGACATTGCAATGCAACCAGGTGCAGGGCTGTCACTAACTTTTTCAATGGTTTTTGCGGCCAAGAGTGAATGTTTCTGATTGACTGAGTGACTGAGTGACTGAGTGACTGAGTGACTGAGTGACTGAGTGACTGAGTGACTGAGTGACTGAGTGACTGAGTGACTGAGTGACTGAGTGACTGAGTGACTGAGTGACTGACTTACTGACTTACTGACTTACTGACTTACTGACTTACTGACTTACTGACTTACTGACTGACTTCTACCCCTTGTTAATTAGACAGGCAAATCAAAGGACGCATTATGAATTATTCCATGTAGTTGAAAACTTCACTGGCTAAAACCTTCCGTATCTACATTGAAGTAAGCCTGAAACAAAACAGTTAACGGCTATATTGTGACGGTTATATTGTGATGGATTTTCGAGGCACGCATCCCTGCATGCGTTTTGGGCATTATTCTTATGAGTATTTCTAGGAAGTTAGTAGATACTGAAAGCCTATTACTGGCTAATACGCTGTTAAAACGTAGATGCTATTTGTGGTGGAGGTAAACTTTAGTGTAAAGAAACATTAGTCAGTTTAACTGTATCAATATCATTTACAAATGGCCAATAATATGTTCAAACAGCCAGTGGTAGACACAAGTGGCTGTACTGACACCGGCTAAATGTACAGCTCTGTGCTGTAGTGGTTAACAACAGCCATCCACGTGGGTGACCCGGGTGGGCGACCCGGGTTAGAATCTTGAGCAGGCAACACTTCTATTGCAGGTGTGTGCGTGTGCGTGTGCGTGTGCGTGTGCGTGCGTGCGTGCGCCTGCTCACTTCCCACGCTGCAGTAAGGCATTTCCCCACCTCCACACGTGCTGTCTCCTTTGATGTTTATGGTTCGGGGAAGAGGGAACGATCAAAACAAACGAGTGCTGGAGGCAGCCCAGACCCGGTTTCCAACTGGAGTGTGCCGACCGAGAGGTCGGAAAGAGTAGGCGCCGCAAAGGGACGCGACGTGCCCATGAGCTGTGGAGCGAGACGAGGGGGAGGGGCGGCCTCCCGCTTGGAGCCCAAACACTGCCGTCCTCTTCTCATTTGTCCCCCATCTCTCCCACAGATCTGAAGCGGGAGGCCAGTATCTGCCACATGCTGAAGCACCCACACATCGTGGAGCTCCTGGAGACCTACAGCTCTGACGGCATGCTGTACATGGTCTTCGAGTTGTAAGTCAGCCACATTTTCCGCCGTTTCCGGATGGGAGTTCTGGGACACCCCCCACCGCCACTCGCGGTGTTCGAGAACTCCCATCCGAGAGCGAGCTCGGGATCCCTGAATGGTCCCGTCGCGGCAAGCCCTGTTGACCTGCCGTGCTGACGGTTTAATCCAAATTCAATAAAGTTGTCTCCGTGTGATTTCTGCCTCTCTGACACAGTATGGACACAGCAGACCTCTGTTTTGAGACTGTGAAGAGGGCTGATGCTGGTTTTGTCTACAGCGAAGCCGTGGCCAGGTAAAGCACCCACTCACGTGTCGCTATCTCCTCTCTCCCTCTCCAGTATGGACGGAGCTGACTTGTGTTTTGAAATTGTGAAGAGGGCCGATGTGGGCTTTGTCTACAGCGAAGCCGTAGCCAGGTAAACGCGAGCCTCTGCCGTTCCCACGATGGTCTTGGTTTAAGCGAGCGCTCCAGAACCGTCGGCCTGGGATTGCGGGGGGGGTCGGGGGGTCGGGGCTATCTGGAACCTGAGAAGGAGCCGGCGATTTCTCTCCCTCACTCTCTCCAACTTTCTGTTGGACTCTCCTTCCAGTCACTACATGAGGCAGATCCTGGAGGCCCTGCGGTATTGCCATGACAACAACGTCATCCACCGCGACGTAAAGGTGAGCTCTCGCCCGGTACATTTTCTCAACACATACGTGCATGTCCTCGGATCCGGCCTATATTCCGTTGTGTCGGTCCAACCCCAGCTGAGCCGTTGGGTGGTAGCGGCGGTAGGAAGTAGGCCCGCTAGAACTGGGGGGGTGAGTTAAGCCAGACTGGGATTAGTGAAGGGTTAGGGGGAGCCCTAACACAGACAGACAGCACGGCCCCACTGATTCCCTTAAGGATTAGCTCTCTGATATACACTAGTGTGGACTCAGCGGCAGACCAGATGGAACCCTGAGAAGGACACACATTGGGAAATTCACAGTGGGGCCAGGAGGAGCTTTTTGACTGCGTGTCAGTGTGAATGCGTGGAAAGGCACTATGTTTTAGGTTGTAAGAAGTGTGATCAACAGACGTGTGTGTTTGTTGCTGTAGTCTGACCACTAGTGGTAGTACTGACATCCACCAGTAGAGGGGGCCCTATTCATGTTCATTCAGGTTTCACACCAAGACAAGGTGTTCAGAGCATTTGTTTGATGATACGAAACACACGTTGAAATAACACATTGCGTTACCTTAAGCCTTTGATGAACACACATTTATTTTTGTCATTAAATCAAGTAGCAAAACTTCATCACAACAATATTAGGCAACAAACGTCTCTGAATTTGGACATTTTCCTCAAGTTGGTAAAGTACATTACATCTGTTACATTATAGCGGACGTTATGGGGTAGACATTAAAGTGCATGTAAAAATATCTGAACACATGTATATTTATTATGTGTGTGATGTCAGCAGTGCCTTAGCTGTGCTGTGTTCCAGAGTGGAGAATGGGATTTATTAGAGGTTGGGTGTGTGGGAGGAGTTAAAGGCGGAGTTAGGACTCATGACAGACGTAGTGGGATGCCTGATCTCCGTCCCTGAGCTGTTGGACGTCCCGTCGTTGAGCAGTTGGAGCCGGATGCCGAGGCTCTGTCCGAGGGCTTTGAAGGTGGCCTTGCGAACTGAACCGGACAGCAGGAAGTACATCACGGGATCCAGGACGGAGTTGAAGGCGGAAAACAGCAACATCACCTCGTTGGTCTGGTCCACCAGGCGCTGGTACTGGCAGGGTGGCGGCTGGCCGAGCTGAGAGAGGATGTAGACGGGACGGAAAGCGTGGTACGGCCCAAAGCAGATGGTGAACAGGAAGAGGACAAAAAAGGATTTCTGGGCGGTGCGGCCGTAGCGCCGGGCGTTGGGGAGGTCCGGTTTGTCCCTGGAGACCTTGAGGAGACGCCTGGCTATATTCCCGTAGCTCACCACCAGCAAGCAAAACACGGCCCAGAACACCATCACCAGACATAGGTTGAAATAAGCCTTCCACTTCGCCCCGGTCCGCGGCTTGTACTGGAAACACTTCCCGGCTTCCTCGTTCCCCTCTGACATGGCGATCATGGGCACGACCGACGCCAGGGCCAAGCCCCATAGCGCGGAGCAAACCACCCAGCTCCACCCACCGCCCCTCATCGTCTTGGCTAAGCCCCTCTCGGCGCCGCCGTGGGCCTTCAGCTTCACGTAGCGGTCCAGGCTAATGAAGCCCAGCAGGGTGATGCTGATGTACATGTTCATGTAGAAGAAGTTGCCCACCATTTTACAGGCCAGCGGGCCCAGGACCCAGTGGTTCCCTTTGAGGTGGTACAGGACCCGGAAGGGGAGGCACCCCAGCAGAACCAGGTCGGCTACGGCCACGTTGATGAGGAACACCCGCACCGAGTTGCGCCTGGAGTGGAGGAAGAGGAAGACCCACAGGGCCAGGAGGTTGCCCACCAGGCCCAGGAGGAAGAAGAGGGTGTAGAGGAAGGCCAGGGTGAGGCGCAGTGCGTCCTGGTCTAGGTCACAGGTCTGGTTGTGGGTGGAGGAGGAGGGGAGGAAGGCACCCGAGGTGGAGGTGGGGTACGTGGTGTTGGAAACGGGGGTTGGAAGGGTGGAGAACGTGGAGTAGGGGAAAGGGGCGGTGTCGGGGGAGGAGGTGGGAACACGGAAGGAGGGCTGAAGCGTGTTCATGGCGTCCCAGCTGGGCGTGTCTTGAGGAATGCTTCAATGGTTCTGTAAAAACAGACAAAATTACAGGAAATGGCTTGGCGGTTTGCAGAAGCAAATGCCCCCCCCCCCCCACCAGTGGTTGTAGATATAATTTGTAACTTCACCACAGCAGAATTACACCAACTACATTAAATTCAGTTCTACTCAGTACCAAATGTGGCTCTCTCAAATAGGTGAGAAACAAAACAAAACACAATGTTATCATTAGCCCATTGGTCTCCACACAGAGATTAATTCAGATCCTCACTCACGTTCTCTGCTGTTGGTTAGAAGAAGATCACACTCGCCGTCTGGTTACCATACATGTCCTCGACACCGCGGATGGACTCCCTCTAGTGTTCCCTTGTCCACGCAGTGTGTTACTGGTCCTTCTCAGTTCCACCATCTAGTTCTTTCTCCCGGTCTTCTGCCCTGTTGTGTCTGTCACTGTGTCGGCTTCTCACAGCTATCTTGTCTCTTTTCCATAATCTCGCTTCCCCTCTCTGGTGCAGTTGTCTGTATTGTCGGAGCTTGTTCCTCACTGTCACTTTTCTCTCGCTCGCTCACTCTGGTCTGTCTCTCTGCAAGATGCTCATCACTCCTCCCACCTGATCCGGTTCTCAGCTGTTAGCTGCTATCAGATATCTGACCACAGACCCTTCCCCCTGTGCAAAAGGAAGCGCCGGCTGGTTAGAGGAAATGAACGCTGAACGAGCACGCCAGGCAGCCCAGATTCAGGCACACGCATCTTCTTTCTCCCCCGTCCTCGCTGTCTTCTCACCGTCTGTGTCTGGCTCGTAATGTTCCCGCCATCACCGCCTGTCTGCGCGTAACAGTCCATTTAGGAGGAACGTTGCCCGGTACAGCTCACCTCTCCGACGGGCCGGCTGTTTGCCTGTTTAAACCTGGCTAGGAGTTTCAACTAACCAGCTGTGGTCTAGTACTGTCATAGTATATCACCGTGCAGCTTGTTGCCTTTCGTGATTTCCATTTAATTCCCACATCTTGATCGGTTAGTCGGTGGGAAATGTATGGGGAACGTTTTTGCAGAAAGAGCAGCAGCCTTGATTCAGACTTGATGTTTCCTTTGGGTGTTTGAGCCAAATCCCTTCAGGTGAATAAGAGTGTTGGTTTGTTCCTCCGCCTCCCTGTGCTTCTTTCTCCCAGCCCCACTGTGTCCTGCTGGCGTCAAAGGAGAACTCTGCTCCGGTCAAACTGGGGGGGTTTGGAGTCGCCATACAGCTGGGCGAATCTGGACTAGTGGCCGGAGGTAATGTGTTTGTGCGCGTGTGCGTGTGTTTGTGCGCGTGTGCGTGTGTTTGTGCGTGCGTGCGTGCGTGTGCGTGCGTGCGTGTGCGTGCGTGCGTGCGTGTGTGTCCCCACAAAGATAGTACAACTTGAAAAATGCATCAAGCCCCCCCGCCAAGCATAGAATTTCAAGTGCACGCTCACATGCCCAGGTCGCGTGGGCACTCCCCACTTCATGGCCCCGGAGGTGGTGAAGAGGGAGCCGTACGGGAAGCCAGTGGACGTGTGGGGCTGCGGGGTCATCCTCTTCATCCTGCTGTCCGGCTGCCTGCCCTTCTACGGCACAAAGGAGCGCCTGTTCGAGGCCATCATCAAGGGGAAATATAAGGTAGTAGTTGATTTTCCAAAACTGCCCCCTCTAAAACACGCCAGAGCTCGGGGCTGACATTTTCCACTGGGTGCTAGATTCGGTTCGGCCCCCCTACCCCCCCCACCGAAGAAATCACGACCCTTTTACACATTAACAGAGAGAAATTTGTTGTACATTAATTCAGGAATTTCATTTAATGTTCTGTTTAAGTTTCTGCCCAGATTATCTATGACTATCTTGGATTAGGCTATTAGCATCAGGACCTAGGTTTATGAAGTTGTAATGGCTAGACCTAATAAAGCAACTCTACGAACATGTTTGTCATCTCATTTGGTTACAACGATCTTGCGTCATCATAAAAATGCCTTTTAATGTGGTCAGGGAGGCTTCCCTGAACAGGTTTTCCTGTCATTATATAACCTTATTATTTTTTACCTCTAACCTAAATTCTGAGTGCACATTAAGTTATATCCAGGCTGGGACTTTGGGGGAGCGTTACTGCTGGTTGCAGCATTTGGTCAAAACCGACAAACGATACAGAACGCGTGACACGGGTGTGCGCACAACACCATCTTCAGCCGACTTGCCGTTTTCCTAGGCCATTGCTTAAAAGCCCCGGGGCGGTACTGTAGACAGGGTGATAACCGGCGGGCCGGCGCAGCTCCGGGTGAAGCCGTACATCCATCTGAGAGCGTGTGAACGTGTGTTTCTGACCCACCCCCACCCCAACGACCCCTCCCCCCGTAGATGAACCCCCGCCAGTGGAGCCACATCTCGGAGAGCGCCAAGGACCTGGTGCGTCGCATGCTCATGTTGGACCCCGCGGAGAGGATCACCGTCTATGAAGCCCTCAACCACCCCTGGCTGAAGGTGGATACAGGCGCACGCACACACTTGCAGACTGTCTCAACAATGTGAAATATGCAGACAAAAATTTGCCTAACCGCAGCTCGCACACGCACACGCACACCCACACCCACACACACACACATTCTACCATGTGTTGAACATCTGAAACTGACTTCGTTAGATGTTGTTTCCTGACAACAACACTTCCTCCTCTGACAAGATAGACTCCTGTATCATTAACTTTCATGACCCTCACAATTGATACAACCCACCACTCTGGGTGTTGTCCTGTGTTATTCACGTGCGTGCGTGTGTGTGTGTGCAGGAGAGGGACAGGTATGCCTACAAGATCCATCTGCCTGAGACAGTGGAACAATTGAGGAAGTTCAATGCCAGGAGGAAGCTCAAGGTATGTCAGTGACACAGAGACCCACACAGACCCACAGACACCACTGATGTTCATCAGTCAATCGATGGACCACTCAATAATTTTTTGCATTGTGTCATAGGGGGCAGTGTTGGCAGCTGTTTCCAGCCACAAGTTTAACTCCTTCTACGGAGATCCACCCGAGGAGATGCCTGATTTCTCTGAAGACCCCACGTCCTCAGGTACAACCCGGGCCTCAAACCTCTGGAAACACACAGGTCAAGCTGGGTCAGGGCAACCGATGACCTTGCAGCTGTCGCTTTTTTACGTAGCTCATCGTCCCGCTAGCACTCCTCAAGCACACTCCGGTCCAAAACAAGCATAGTTCTGAGCACATTAGTATTTTACTTTCTAAATACAGTTGGTATATAAAGTATATAAAGGATAAATCATGTCAACCTTTTCCGCCTTTAATGTGACCTATAATGTGAACAAATCAATTGAAAAGCAAACTGAAATCTTTGAGGTAAAGAAAATTAAAATAAACTCACAATAACCTGGTTGCAAAAGTGTGCACACCCTTAAACTAATACTTTGTTGAAGCACCTTTCGATTTTATTACAGAATTCAGACTTTTTGGTTAGGAGTCTATTGGCATGGCAATATTTGCCCACTCTTCTTTGCAAAAGCGCTCCAAATCTGTAATATTGCGAGGACATCTCCTTTGCATAGTCCTCTTCAGATCACTCTACATATTCAATTGGATTCAGGTCTGGGCTCTGGCTAGACAATTCCAAAACATTAATCTTCTTGTGAAGCCATGCTTTTGTGGATTTGGGTGTTTGCTTTGGGTTGTTGTCTCTCTGAAAGGTGAACATCATCTTCAGCTTTCTAATGGATGCCTGAAGGTTTTGTGCCTAAATTAACTGGTATGGAACTGTTCAAAAATCCCTCCACCCTGACTAAGGCCCCCGGTTCCAGGTGAAGAAAAACAGCCCCAAAGCATGATGCTGCCCCCACCGTGCTTCACTGTGGGCATGCTGTTCTTTGGGTGATGTGCAGTGTCGTTTTTGTGCCAAACATTTTGGAATTATGGCCAAAAAGTTCAACTGCTTTAGGGAGACTTGATGTTTGTTTTTGCAAACTTAAGCCGGGCCTCCGTCTTACCACGATACCCCATAGCCCATTCATATGAAGAATGCGGGAGATTGTCACATGTAGCCAGTACTTGCCAGAAATTCCTGCAGCTCCTTTAATGTTGCTGTAGTCCTCTTGGAAGCCTCCCCGACCAGTTTTCTTCTTGTCTTTTCATATATTTTGCAGGGACGTCCAGTTCTTGGTAATTCATCTGTTGTGCCATATTTTCTCCACTTGATGATGACTGGGTTCCATGGTATCTCTATTGCTTTGAAAATTCTTTTT
This sequence comes from Esox niger, assembly GCA_016801105.1. Classification (NCBI taxonomy): domain Eukaryota; kingdom Metazoa; phylum Chordata; class Actinopteri; order Esociformes; family Esocidae; genus Esox; species Esox niger. The sequence goes on from JACXGJ010017454.1 coordinate 9,017, forward strand.
CACACCTTTTCTGACTGATCTCTTTCAACAATGAGATCCCTCTGATGCTCTGGAAGCTATCTGCAGACCATGGCTTTTGCTCTGAGATGCATCTAAAATAATGTCAGGACAATCCTTCTAGATCAGCTGCACTTTATTTTTGATTAATCAGATTCACTTTAAATGATAGCAGGTGTGTACTGAATTCTAATTAACATGAGTTTGAATGTGATTGGTTAATTCTGAAAACAGCCACATCCCCAGTTATAAGAGTGTGTGCACACTTATGCAACCAGGTTATTTTAAGATTTCCGTTTGTTTTTCAATTGAATTGTTCACATTATAGGTCACATTAAAAGTGGAAAAAGATCTCAGTGATTGGTGGAAACAGACGTTCTCCAGCAAGTGTTGCCCAGCACCTTTACTTCCCCCTCCCTGTTGCCGGGTTTCGCTTTCACTTCCTGCAGACAGTATCGCTGGGCGAACTGGAAAGCAGTCAGATGAAACAATAGCTTTATCGGATGTCTTCAAGAACTCTGGTGTCATGTGTGTTGAAGAACAGGGACGGACAATAAAACGTTGCTTTTCTTTTCTTTCCATTTGGTATTAAGGCATACATCTGCTTCTGCTTTAGGGCAAACAAAAAATACTCACTCACTTTTTAATATGTATTATATATTTAATGTAGTTTTCATTTTGCACAGTCACTGGTGTTGGTGGAGGTATGCCTGCTCTTTATGCTGTGTCTAGACAGCAGTGTTGCTTCACACTGTTTTAGGGCTATTTCGACCCATTCAGTCTTCCCTAATGCTAAAAAGGGAAGTTTAAAAAGATGCTTAGCAACTTTCCGGTGTATGAGTTTATGGGGGGGGTTGTATTTCAGCCACATGCTCATTCTGTACCAGACACTTCGAAAATGAACACAGCTCTGTTCTGTACAGGTGGCTGCTTTTTTCTCTCAATTTTCTCTCTCCCTGCTCTGTCTAACTCTGTACTCGTTGCTCTTCATCTTTCTCTCCTCTCATCTTCCTGCCTTCCTATCTCTCTAAACTGAGTTTGCCTTTTTTCTTGGAAATATTATCCTCTAAATCCTCTCTGTGGTTTTGTTCGAATGCTGCTCTCTGTAGGACTGCTAGCTGCCGAAAGTAGGTATCCTCACATAGCCTCCTGGTGTGACATCATCATGACATCACTATGAATCGCCGTGACCGCACCCTTCCCTCACCCTCCCCGCGCCTGCTCATAAAACCCACAAGGCCGGGCGTCCCAGACCTCTGGAAGTTTCCGAACCGTGGCTGTTTGGGGGATGGAGCGCCATCCAACTCTTTGTCAGCGGATTGGATAAATTGTCCTCCGTGGTACGCCGGGGAGGAAGTCTCAGGAGATTTGGGACGCAGGCTCTGAGTGCGTGTCACGCGGCGCCGACAACCGATGTGTCAGTCGCGTGCCCGCGCCGGCACAGTCCAATCCCAAACGTAGCCGGTGTGTTCCGGGCTGGTTATGGGCCTTGAAGGACGCAACAATGGCGACGGAACTTCTTTTTCCGTTGTGTGCGTGTGTGTTTGCGTGCGTGTGTGTTTGCGTGCGTGTGTGTTTGCGTGCGTGCGTGTTTGCGTGCGTGCGTGTTTGCGTGCGTGCGTGTTTGCGTGCGTGCGTGTTTGCGTGCGTGCGTGTTTGCGTGCGTGCGTGTTTGCGTCCGTGCGTGCGTGCGAAACACAGCGACACTACAAACATCCTTTACTCCGTACCATCTAGACCCATCCTTGACTAACACTTCTGCGTGACTCCGTCTCCATGCCTTGTTAATATGCTTTATTAATCCTTACCAGTGTTTAATGTGTGGTATTGATGGATTGGACCACTGTTCTGTTCTGTCTCCATTGATTTGGCTGCATGTCTGGCTGTTGCAGCAGGTACTCCGGCCCGTCACGGGCTCTTTCCGTGCGTGTGAACTCCTGTGTCTTTGTGTGTGTGTGTGTGTCACCGTTGTTATGAGTCTGCATATTTTAATGTCTCTGCTGAATGACTATAAAACGTGTGTGTGTGTGCGCGTGGTATGGCGTGTGTGTGCGCGTGGTATGGCGTGTGTGTGCGCGTGGTATGGTGTGTGTGTGGCGTGGTGTGTGTGTGGCGTGGTGTGTGTGTGGCGTGGCGTGTGTGTGGTGTGTGTGTGCGC
>JACXGJ010017455.1:0-11162 GCA_016801105.1 Esox niger
ATATATATATATATATATATATATATATATAATAATAAAAATGTGTAAAGAAATGGACAGCTTGAACTGTTCGTATTATGTTCTATTTAGTTTGTTGATGTTCTCTTTTTTGTAATATATAAGATGTTTCCCAACATTTCTAATGGGAACAGGAGCCTACCATTCAAATATAATTCAGAAAGAATGAGACTCATTTTATGATTCTCTAATGTTACCTTTTAATAGATTCAATTAATCGGGTTAATTCTGCAGATCTTATAATTTAAAAAGTCCTGAACAGTTCCTATAAAGTAGTGTCTATAAATAATGTGTGCTTTAGTTACCATGTTGTACCATAACTATTTCAATTACAGTTAAATCACCCATATACAGCTTAAGAGACCACTCCAAATGTTGCTAAAAGCAGCTCTATATGTATATGTATGGCAGCCATTCCACTCCAGTGTCTGTTAAATTCCAACACAGGCACACCTCATTTTGCTCAAGGAGGTACTGATTAGGTGATTACCTGAACCAAATCTAATTTCACAACGGAAAGTATAAAAAACACTTCTGTGGTCACTATCCACTTGCAATACAACCACCTGGATGGCAAAAACTGTGCAAGCTTGGAGTTCAATTCTGGCTTTAGAAGGGTTCAATTCTGGCTTTAGTGGCAGAGGGATACAGTGACCGTTAGGTTGCTTCCATCCTGAACATTTAAAAGACGGCAGTTCATAAGAACAAGGTCAATAAACAAACATTGGGAACAACAAAGCTACAGACTGGCAGAGGATGAAAACAATTGTCCACTGACCGAGATGACCGTCAACTCATTCAAATGTCACTCGATAATATTGGATAACATCAAGTGACCAACAAAAAGAATGGCAAGCAGCAGCTGGGGTGAAGTGCACTGCAAGGACGCTTCAAAACAGGCTCCTAGGGACAGGGATGAAATCATAAAAAGTTAGAAAAAAGCCCTTCCTCCATGAGAAGCCAATAAGAGCCAGTCTGAAGTTTGCAAAAGACTGTAAGGATTGGACCATACAGGAATGGAGTAAGGTCATCTTCTCTGACAATTCAAATTTTAAGCTTTGCCTAACATCTGGTCATCTAATTGTTAGACAGAGACCTGGAGAGGCCTACAAGCCACAGTGTCTTGCACCCACTGTGAAATTTGGTGGAGGATCGATGATGATCCGGGAATGCTTCAGCAAGACTGGAATCAGATAGACTTGTCTTTGTAAGGGACACATGAATCAAGCCTTATACAAGGTTATCCTGGAAGAACACCTGCTTCCTTCTGCTCTGACAATGTTACCCAACTCTGAAAATAAAAATGTTTCTCCATGCAACACAGTCAGGCCAATCAAGGTGTGGAAGGGGGACCACAAGATTTAGATCCTGTCATGGCCAGCCCAATCTCCAGACTTGAACCCTATTGAAAACCTCTGGAATTTGATCAAGAGGATGGTGGATGGTCACAAGCCATCAAACAAAGCCGCGCTAGTTGAATTTTTGTTCCAGGCGTGGCATAAATTCGCCAAACAGCAATGAGACAGACTGGTGGAGGGCATGCCAAGACGTATGAAAGCTTATTCGCTTATATAGGTTATTCGACCAAATATTGATTTCTGAACACTGCCTAAGTTAAAACATTAGTATTTTGTTGTTCAAAAATAATATGAATTTGTTTTCTTTGCATTATTTGAGGTCTGGAAACAATGCATATCTTTGGGGTTATTTGGACCAGTTGTTATTTACAACAAATTAATTTAGAACATCGCCACAGTCAATACAAACTATGCATTAGGATTTGTTCAGGATAGACAAAAACGTGGGCAACAGCATTCATCCCTTCTAATTGTGGGCTGGGCTAAACGTAGCTTGCCTGGTTCCTTTAGTTTTTTTTATTGTAAACTAAGCCTCTGCATTTAACCAGTGAGAGATTTTGTTTAAAGTCTAGGTTCTCACCACATTAATAGGAAATTTAAAGGACTCAGTTTTTCTCAGTTCTTTCTTCATCACAATATCAATCTGAATGGCATTGAGGGACAGGTCATCTACCTTCAACTGAAACAATATATAGGCATGTACTACTGTTTCACAAGTAGATTACATAAAATATTATTTCTCATTAAAAGTGGCCCAATTAGAGGCCTTGAGTGATCTAGTGTTCTTATCTTTGAGATCGTATATACTGTTCAACTGTTTGTAGTGTTCCACATACACCCTGTCACTCATTGCATACTTCAGTGTCCCAATCCGGGTCCTGGGGAACCAAAGGGGTACACATTTTAGTTTTTACCCTAGCACTCACACACCTGATTCAATTGTTGCCCTACCAATTACACACTTGATTGACATAATCAACCTATTATCAAGCCTTTATATTTAATCAAGTTTGTGAGAGCTAGGGCAAAAACAAAAAATGTCACACTTGTGTCCCCAGAACCAGGATTAGGAAACACTGGCACACCTTATTTTCGAAACAGGAAAAACTACACCACCTGTATGTAACATGTTATTATTGGTACAATTTTATTGTTACATATTATAATATGCATTATTCTTTGTCTACATCCAGTACAAAACCATACCTTGACAGTCCATGTAGCATTTTATTGGAAGTGCACAACATTTCTGCCTTCGATTTCTGTTCCCTTCTTAACAACAATGTGAACTTTTATATGTAAAGCTATTAATTACTGGAACACAAATCTCAGCTCCAACTCTTCTGTGACAATAGTAGCTGTGAAAAAATAATTACCAGTAGAGAACATAATTGATAATTGCCTAATTACTTACTACCAGATCCCTCATTTGTCATGTTTTTGTATTTCCTCACAGTGTTGTCAGTGGCAGGAGAGCCTGGTGCCCCAGGTGAACCTGGCCCAGAGGGCCCCCCTGGCCCCCCAGGCCCCCCAGGGGAAAGTGCTGTTGGACTGCCTGGACCCGAGGGCCCTGCAGGGCCACCCGGACCTGCTGGCTACTCTGCGCCTGGAAAACCCGGCTCCCCAGGTGGGCCTGGTAAACCTGGTGTTCCTGGCCTGCCTGGTGAGAAAGGAGAGCCAGGTGCAGCTGGATTTCAGGGTCCTAGGGGTATGCCGGGACCTGCCGGAAGCCCAGGACCTGCTGGCATTTCTTCCACTGGCAAGCCTGGACCTTCCGGGCAGCCTGGAGCAATGGGATCAAGGGGGGAGATGGGTCCTAAGGGACATCCTGGTGTGCCTGGTTTGCCAGGCACTAAGGGGGATAGAGGAGTGGGAATCCAAGGTGCTCCAGGTGAAACAGGGGCTATGGGACCTATGGGACCAGCAGGGGAGCCAGGATCCCCCGGAGTTGGAAAGCCTGGTAAGCCCGGAATCCCAGGTGAGGCAGGAAAGTCAGGGACACCTGGTAGGGATGGGACACCTGGTCCCATGGGGTTGCCAGGTGCTAAGGGCCACCCTGGCGCTCCTGGAGTTGGTCTACCCGGAAAACCAGGTGATAATGGGGCTCCAGGTATGCCTGGTCCAGCTGGTCTAAAGGGTCATCAGGGTCCAACTGGAGCAACTGGTGCACCTGGTATACCTGGATATGGTAAGCCAGGAGCAAATGGAGAGAAGGGGGAGAGAGGAGTAGTAGGAAGCCCAGGTACAACCGGTCAGAAAGGTGAGCCAGGACCACAGGGATTCACTGGTGCTACTGGTGCTACAGGACCTATGGGTCCCGCTGGTTCTCAGGGTGTAAGAGGCTTTCAGGGAGATACTGGAGCTATGGGTCCTAAAGGTGATACAGGTGCAGTTGGGTCCCAGGGGCCAAAGGGACATAAAGGAGATCAGGGTGCACAAGGTTTCCAGGGCAAGCAAGGTTATCCAGGGCCAGCTGGTCCAGCTGGTGCCAGAGGAGAAACTGGAGCTCCTGGTAACAAAGGTGACACTGGCCACACCGGTGCAACCGGTTCTCCAGGTGTCCCAGGACCTGCAGGGCCCAAAGGGTTCCCAGGGCGCAATGGTGAGACAGGTGAAGCTGGAGCTACTGGAGCCCCAGGTCCCAGAGGACCTGTTGGGCCTTCTGGTCCTGCAGGTGCACCTGGACTTAAAGGACACCCAGGTCTCCCTGGCACACCTGGCCCAGCTGGACTTGCCGCTAAGGGAATCCCTGGCCCTCAAGGTCCTCCTGGGCTCCCAGGTGCTGATGGTAAAAATGGAGGTCAAGGCCCTGTTGGACCTCCAGGCCCTCCAGGCCCTCCAGGTGAGGTCATTTTTGAGAAGGGCATGGAAATTGGTGAGGTCATGATGCCAACCCTTGTCAAGGCCCCTGTGTCTGCTTTTTCAGTTTTTCTGTCAACTCCTTATCCTCCATCTGGGGAACCTATTAAGTTTGACAATGAGGTGTACAATGCAGAGAATCACTATGACCCTACCACAGGTCTGTTCACCTGCCAGATACCTGGTGTCTACTACTTCTCATATACCATTCATGTTAATGGGGCTCATGCTCTGGTGGCCTTGTACAAGAATGACAAACCGATTGTCTTTAGCTATGATGAGTACAACAAGGGCTTCCTTGACCAAATGTCTGGTAGCACTGTTCTTATGCTTGATGTGAACGACACAGTCTACCTTCAGATCCCAGATGAAGAGGCCAATGGCGTCTTTGCTGCTGAGAATGTCCACTGCACTTTTTCTGGCTTTCTTATTGCTTCAACGTGATACGTTATCGCCCAATAACCATACAAATCCACAAGCTCTTTCTTAAATCCCAACCATGTAGATCTCTCTTTTTTGAGAAATGGAAGCATCTCAATTTGAAAAATCAAATAAATTGGTGCTAAGGGGAAGGAATTAATTTATACAACGGGTTATCAGGGATGGGAATGCAACCAACAAATATACGAATTATTCAGAATATTCTCATTTGTGATTTGATGAAATGTGTGAAATATAGGTATGTTGTGTCCTGAAAATTTATTATATCACCATTTTTGTTTAACTGATTACAGCAAGGGATTTTTTGTTGGTCTACGTTTTTGTACATCTCTGATTATGTGACTGATTTAATTACCTTATTAAAAGTAGAGAGTTACTTTCTGTTCCTTGTACGTGACTTGAATATTGTGAAATGGACAATTTGATTATTCAATATAAAATAACACATCACAAAATACTGTTATAGAAACAGCTTACCAACAATATTGTTGTATCCCCAAAGATTCATTATATCACTATTATGCAAATTGACCAAAATAAATTAAGTTTAAAGAAAAGTTTTAGTTTTGAATGCAACGGCCATTAAAATGCACACAAAACATTGTAATCACATAATGTAGATATCTTGCTATCAGTAAAATATTGTTTTTAACCAACAGTTTTCCTTTAACAAAACAAGCAATTTTTTGTGCCACTACATAATAAGTTGTAATATGAGTGAATTCTTGTGTAACAAGAGTAAACCTTGCTAGAACTTACTGGGTTTTAAGTCAGGGGACCCACCCATGGCCCAGTTTAAGCTTCCTAGCAAAGGCATTCAGGTTTTGATTAATATCTGCTGTTACTGAAGGAACTACATTTGGACACATTTTATAATAATTCCAAGTAGTCAATAAATTAATGTAACAAATGAATTTAATATATAAAGAGAATATTACAGTTACAGTACAAGTATAAAAGGTTTTCCAGAGATTTGAGATGTTTGCAAGAGCAAATAGGCAAGCAGCAGTGAGGAAAATATAAGAGAGAGCCTCCCTAAACCCTGCTATTGTTCATATTCCAAAAATTAAGTTGTGGGTGTTAGCTAACCTTAAGACAATAAGACTGGTCCTAAAGAATGGTACATCTTATCAGCTAGTGACACATTCCAATGTATGCTTTTTGGCACCACATTGTGAAATAAAGTATTCCAGTCATGTGTCCAGGTAGGGTTATAAGACCAAACAGTGCAATTAATCCAATGGAAGTCACACTTCTACTTTGTTGAATTGTCCATCCTCACATCTGGTTCGTCTGAGCAGATGGGGCTACCTAGGCTCCCACTAGGCATGTCCAGTCAGGAGGCAGATAGGCCCATTTCTTCCAGATAAGGATGTTCCACTGAGACACCAGGCAACACGGCACCATCACAAACCGTCCAAAACACATCTTTCATTACACTACAACAGCACCACCATAAGGCTGATTTGAATGGCATTGTACAAAACGTTGTGGCACTTCACTCTGTATTACCATGCCTTTTTGGGCCATTTTATTTCAAAAAGTTTAAAAACATTATGGAAGTACCTGTATAATGATACTAAGTAATGCTGCAAGCAGCACGGAGCATGTTTCAACTTTAAGCTACTATTTTCCTTAGACATCCGTGGATTAGACATCCATATGCACCATACAGTGAGGGATTTTTTTTTTTTTTAAAAGGGTCTGCCGTTTGCCCACTGACAAAGAAATGATGTCTATAATTTTAATAGAACTTTTTATTTGGACATTGAAAGGAAGAATAACAAAATAATCCTGAAAAATGCATTTCAAATATGTTATAAATTGATTTGCATTTGAATTAGGGAATTAAGTATCCCCCTTGATCCCCTCTCAAACAGAGAGATATACCTCTTAAAGAGAGTGCTCCTAATCTCAGCTTGTTACCAGTATTCGACCCCAGTTGTCTCGGTAGTTGGGGTATGTCACAGACGCAGAGACGGGGTTGCAAAGAAATTCCATACTTTAATAAAACAAGAAACAAATAATAGCAGCTTCCAGTGACTTCGGGCACCGGTTCAAACAGAAACCAAAAATACAAAATGATCCACACCGGCTGTGGCCAAACATTCAACATAAATGGGTCCCCCATTTGGAGGCAACAATCTACACCTGCCTCCAATTGGGGAGACCATAATTAATACACAGAGGCCTAGAGGCACCTTCTTATGTCTGTCCTGACTATGGCCCCAGCCCACCACAGAGATGGGTACTGACACCAGTATTCGATCCCTGAGATTTGGAGCACTCCCTTTAAGGAGTATATCTTTGTGTTTGAAAGGTATACCTCTTTTGACATGCACTTTTCTGGATTTTGTTGTTGTTATTCTGTCTCTCACTGTTCAAATAAACCTACCATTAAAATTATAGACTGATCATTTATTTGTTAGTGGGCAAACAAAATCTGCTGGGGAAAAAATATTTTTTTCCCTCACTGTATGTGATAACAAATGGCTACAGATGATCACTCCCCTTAAATAAAGGCAGTTTTTACAAACTTTACAATTTCTGCAAGGGTATGCAAACTAATGAGTACAACTGTAACTCTTTGCAGAGGTTTTAATGTAGACTTCTTAAAAAAATCCCTGTCAATGGTTCTTACTAGAATATTATATAAAGGATGCTACCAAGAACCATTTTATAATCTAAAAGTGCATCAATCTGCGTTAGCTTTAAGATCAGGAGCATGGTCATTGCATTTTACCAACATTTTACCCACAAGTTTTCCTTACTAAGTAAGCCATGGTCCCTGTTTCACATAAAAAAGGAAAACCTACATTATATTAAAAGTATATTATTATATAAAAATAGGAATTATTTCATATTAATGAGATTATATACTTTTTTTTATTGAAAGTATGCTAGTTTCTTTTTAAAAAACAACATCAACTTTCATATCTGGAAATCTAGAACCGTGAAAGATGTTCACTGTTTTGTAGATTGATCCCGGATTTTGAAGCAGATATAATTTAGAAGCTGTCTGAATTTTGGGTGTGTAGGGTTCATTTTAGGTATTTGTAACAGAAGCATCATTGCTATAATCACACAAACCAGATAGGCCTATCACCTAGCTCTACATTGCTTTATTTTGGTCGTTAGTCACAAATAGGACGTCTTATGTTGATCATTTTTAATAAATAGGATGTCTCATCTTGCGCATGAAATCAAGTAGTGCTGGCATCCTATTTATTAGAAAGGAAAAATTGGGAAAAGTGACAACTACAGTTTATGAAAGTGTCTTTATGGCATTATGACCATGTCCAGTGTTACTTTAACTGAAAAAATACAGTTTATGACAATACAAAGAGGTATTATGCCCATAATCATTGGAACAAAATAGGCCCATCACCTAGCTGTACATGCCCTTATGTTGGTCAGTAGTCACAAAGAGAATTTTAGTCATGACAAGAAAATAGGATTTGTTGCCTGTCAACGACAAATTTATGGCTTTGACCCTTGGCAGCTGCAAATGTGTGAGAATATGAAAAATATTTTATTATTGATGACCAGAAGGTAGCATTTGTTTTTCCAGGGGGTCCATGTCCGGTTAGAGAGGGAGGGATATAGCAGCTGATTCTGTGGGATGAGAGGGGTTAGGTCAAAAGGATTTTTTTAATGGTTGTTAATTTATGTCCCTGGCATGTTAACAGTCGTGTTTTTCCGGGGGGGTAACATGTCCTGTTAGAGATCTGTGGGTGGGTGTTAATATTTGGACAGTTGTTTTTCATGGTCTTCCATCTCTGGGGTAGAGAGGGTGTAGGGTTTCTTGTGATGCAAGTGTTGGGGGTTGAGCATGTGTTGCCATTCTCAGAGAGTTAGAGTTACCTATAAATAAGAGCTAGACTTCTCCTGGTTTGCAGTTGAAATCGTTCTGATGATGGTGTCTGTGGTTAGTGATACACCAGTAACAACCGTGACTTACGAAATAGGCCGCAGAACAAAGGAGCGTAAAAAAGATACGTTGCAGAAAAATACAATGCGCCAAAGATGCGTTTTCTTAATTTGTATAGAACACAAACACCTTCAGTTTAAGCAGCTGATGGATCAGCATGAAATGGTGGATGGAAAAACGGATGGCTTTGCGTTTGATTATCCGGCTTCTAAAGTGAAGTTCTACATTTTAGCCATGGGATCTGAATATACAAACGAAACCTGGTGAGTGAACCTCAACATTGGGTCCATAGATTGAATGTCACAAATGCATAAATCTCAAGGGGTTGTGTGAGTATCCTGTGTCAGATGCAAGTGATCAGGGGTAGTTCCTGCGTTTACAAATCAGTAATGGGGGGTTGATCAGGATTTTTCGGGGCTTCATTCTCTGGGAAAAGAGGGTGAGCAACTGGAGTTGTGGGGTTTCTTGAGATGTTAGCTTACGGAGAGGAGCAGAACAAGGGGTGTTGAGCAGTAGCTTTTTTTTACAGTGTCACAAATAAATAAGAGGCAGGCCTCCTCCAGGTTGGGAGTTTAATTAGTTTTTTACTGTATAAGAATCAATAATTGCGTTGGTGCTTAGTGATATTATCCTGCATCTAAACTGAGGCTGTACAGTTTAGTTCATAGGGTCAAGTTTCCTCTCACATTAAGAAGAGACCTACGGATGGATTTTAGGTTTTATGTCTTTATGATCTCATCGATGCCTAAGGGAAATATGTATTGAAATGGTCTACATATGTTTCAAAAAGGTGTGTGTGTGTGATGATTTTTTTTTTCACAGGACAGGGCTCTAGATTTCTTAGGAAAAGATAGGGGGATGGTCAAGGGGGTTGGAGATCTCAGGATATGGGGGATGATGTGTTGGTCAAGGGGGGGATCTGTTTTTTGGAACTCAGGGAAGGAAGGAAGGAGATCTGGTCACAGGGTCTGTTGAGCATTGCTGGCCTGAGTCATAAATAAGAGTTAGTTTTCCTCTTGGTCAAAGCTGAGTTGAACTTTAGTAATTTAATTCCTCTTAGATTTTAACTTAAATCTTTGTTTTCAAGAAAGTGATCGTCTAAGAAATAATAATGGTTTGGGTGCTGAGCGATATATGCGCGTCAATGATGGAAATAGCCTAAGGTTGCCTATGATATTAAAGTGGTCTTATTATGTACATGTTTGGAAAGGTAAGTGTGTCTGTGGGTTGACTAAGAAGTCTAGAGATGCCCACCTTCCTCAGGGTGGGTGGACATAGGTGTCCGGCCTTTGAATTACTTACTAAGCTGTCCCAAGACAAAGCAAGAGCCCTTTTCACAGACTGTGAACTATAAGCATGAATTCTTGTTTGACAGGAGACATAGTTCCTCCTAGGGGAGTGTTTTTTAAAGTAATATGTAATAAACCCATCTACCCATTGAAACAACTAGGGATGTTGTTTTGTGTCACAGTTAGTCATATAGTTAAAACACACAGGGTGCAATGCGTGAAAAGATGCATAGGCCCAACTTGTTACTTTGTTGAGACAAGGTGTGGCATAGTTTTTCGTATTGGCAAAACATCCGGCATGCATGCATTAAAATATTTCAAAACCCATCCCCAAATGAAACAACTAGTGATGTCATTTTTGGTGATGGTTGCACGTGCAAATAGCACATCACAAAATGCAAAGCGATAATTATTTAAAAAAATTATCAAACACGTTGTGGTTGGCTATAATGCACGACAAATCCCCAGGAGTGTTTCAAGCAACTCTGTTACCAGACGAGTAGGCTTGCATGGTGGGACATGCCTCATGTTTATCTCTTTGTCTGAGCATCCAGCATCATTTGCAGTTATGGTTGTCAGCTATCTGTCAAGATGTTATTTTTTTTGATTTCTTCAGCTAACACACAATCGTATGCCTACCAATTCCATGAATCTCACCCAGTTGTATTTTTTTTAAATACGCTCTTTAAAACACGTTTTTTAATCGCATGATCACTGGAGATTTGTTGGGTCATAGTAAACACTTTTGTTTTTTGCGGCTTGAGAGTATGAGAAACAAACAAAGCAATGATTTCCAGGTGTGGGAAGTCCTCAGCTTCCCTTATCTTGATTTATTTGTAAGATCGATGTGCAACATGTTTTGATATATACTTATAGATTTTTTTTCCCTGAACTTTACCATTTCATGTAATGTTTGACAAGGTCATTAACAGATGGTTCATGAAAATTATTAGTATGTTTTTAAATACAGAATCGTAGCACTGTAAAAGCAATTCTAAACAGATGTATCACATTGTCATAGTGTCCGGGGTATGTGGACAGAAAAGCAGAGGCAGAACGGCTGTTTAGGTAATGATCCATACTTTAATGGACAAAAGAAACAAACTTACAAACATAAATCAGACACTAGGACTGGGTTGTGTAGCCTACGGCTGCTAACCAAAATAAACCACACATCCGTGTGCAAACATTCAACATAAATAGGTTCCCCAATTGGAGGCAATAACGAACACCTGCCTCCAATTGGGGAAACCAAAGCCCATAGAG
>JACXGJ010017456.1:0-11159 GCA_016801105.1 Esox niger
GTATCTGCCCCAACGGTGTATCTGCCCCAACGGTGTATCTGCCCTAACGGTGTATCTGCCCCAACGGTGTATCTGCCCTAACGGTGTATCTGCCCTAACGGTGTATCCATTCTGTTCATTAAGTACCAGATAATGACATTGGCATAGTACATTGCTGTTGATGCCGTGAGTATACGCCTCATAAAGATGACTGCTTTGAAAATTATGTGTACCAATAGTTGATTGGTTGTAAAAATACAAGGTGTGACTATTTTCTAAAGTGTGTCCATGTGTGGACTTGTGACAACTGTTACTGTCAAGCTAACCACGATAAGGGATGTCTCTATCTCTGGTAAAGTTCATCATAGCTTCATCGTGTCAGTGTGGAACCCTTGAATGGAAATACAAACAAAATGCTGAATTTAGATCAGAACTTGCATTTTACTTTATAATGTTACAAGAGAAATAATACCTAGAATTGAGAAGCTCATTTGTAGATGTCTAAATTCCTTATATTGTCCTTTTACGCAAACACGCGTGCTAGTTTAATGCAAATTAAAATACACAAGGGCGTGTCAACTGTCGTTGCCATTTAGGTTTTATAAGGAAAAGAAAGTGCGGGTATATGTGTGACTGTGACCACTCGGTCCTCATGGTTCCCCAACAATGTGACACCACTGAGCAGGGACGCGGCAGTGTTTGATCACACCAGCCAACATCTGGTCATCAGGAGGAGCTAAAGTTAGCAGCGGCACATGCGGCTCTCATTACTGTAAAATGGAAGTCCCATTCATGCAGGCATGACCCCACTGCAGACCAACGCTTTTTAAAAGCAGAAGAGAGGGGGAGGCAAGCGAGGCGGGTGGGAGCCGACAACAGATCCAGTGTGAGAGATGCAAGGGAAGGGATGACAGAGGTGGGTGGGCACGCGGAGGTGAATACAGGCGGTTCATAGTTGAGGGTACGCCAGCTGGTTAATATGGGGACAGCCGCTGCGCCACTCCAGGGAGAGAGGGACTGGGAAAGGGGCTGCTGGGTGGATCAAAGCTGTGACAAGCTTGTTAGACTTTAATCAGCTCCACACACCGAGTGCTGCTAACCACACATCTGTCCGACAAAGACTGGCGCAGTGGTGGGTTCTGGCTACAACTTTGACCAAAGACCCGCCTGGCAGTCCGCCATGTTTCAGGACCCTCACCCCATCAGAGGCTCTGGGCCTTATGGTTTTCTCTGGATCCTTTTGGGTTACCCTTCTCACGGATTTCCTCTACATGATTAGACAAATGCTAATGATTAGTGAGCCACACAGGCCATGAAAGAATGTCAGCATCAAACAGCTGACGGCTCTGACAATGAAAACAGCGTCATCAGATGTGGGTTATTTCCTCTTTGAGATCATTCACACAGGGACCAAACAAAATATTTTGAATTTAGCGTCAAACCACACTAACTATTGTCTAGACAGCCTTGTAAATCTAAGTGAGACTGTATGATCTACAGGATCAAACCTGTGAATGGAGAAGTACTCTCCTTTCCCAAAGTCATTAATGACGGATTCCCTAAGTTTAACAACACCATTTATACGTCAAAGACCCCTAACCCCTAAAACATGTAGAGGTTTTTGAAGGAATGTCATATTACCTCTCTGAACCAATAGGATCCCGATTCACTAAATGCAGGGATCTGGTAGACATATAAGAAACAATCTACACCTTAAAGTGGGTGGCAAGACCTCCAGCCCGGATGTTTTTCGATGTAAAATTCACAAGATATTCAATTGCCTTATTTTGCTCTACTGACATAGCCGGAATGTAAAACAATATTCCAAGTGGAAGTGCAGTGTAGTAGAATGGCATGGCGTGGATGCCTGGTAGGAAGACATGCCACAATCTTCAACTTTCCTGTAACGACATGACAGCAAGAACAATTGGCTATGACAACATTTGGGAGGGGAGAAAGTGATGATAAAAGAAAGTGATGATGTTTGTGACTTTGTCATTGGAGGATGAAATACCCACACCCCTGGCCACACTTTCCCTAGCTACATACAGTCCATTAGAGCGGTTGTGGATCTCGAAGGCCATGGTGAGTCTGATCATACTTTTGATTTTCACATGGATGTTGAACAGAAGACACCCTCCCAGCCCTCTACCTGTGTCCCATCTCAATGTCCCAATGTGCAGGATTACTCTGTGACAGACACATGTAACATCTCATGTGTGCAGTTACACAATGCTGTGGTGGGTTCAGGCTAGGATGTTTGGGGCCTATGGCTTTCAGAATTTCGCCCACTAGAAAGAACTACCATTGAATTTCTATTATTATCCGCCTTGTAAGCCTACACACCCATTTTTATGTATGAAATATATGAAGATAATGATTTTCATAAATTTGCTACAGAACACAACCTACCAAATATTTTAAAATATCACTTGTATTTAATTCAGTGTTTTTGGCAAACATTGGATTTGGAGCAAATCTCTGTCTAGCGCCTACTTTAGAAATGTTGGGAATACTCTCGTTAGTGCGATTTCCTATTTATAATATAAATTAATTTCAAATGTTTTCACTCGTACACATTTTCTTCCTATTTAAATAAACATATAGTGTCTAAAAACTTACTTTCTGGAGTAGCCTATGTAGGGGATTTTTCGGTAAAATGAATAAATAACCTTATACTTATGAAAATATGAATGTGCAATGCATAATCACATTGTTTAATTATAAACATATTGATGTGGAATCCACACACACAGAAAATGGCTTCTGGGATCGTACAAATTACACATACAGACGATTTCTATGTTCATCATAATGTATGTACTTTATGTTTAGAGATTGTCTTAAGCAAGCAATTACCATGTACCTTGAGAGGGGCGTTTCTAAAGTTTACTGCCTTTGTATCCACTGTTGGGGTGTCCTGAGTGTGGCCCATGAGCTGATCATAAAGCATACTTTGTGATAAGATATGCCCATGTGCTTAACGTAACCATTTGTGGACAATGATGGACATTACCCAAGTATGAACCACGAGGATGTCGTGAATTACTGTCGCAAATTACGAGCATTCAGGGAGGTAGAAGAGACGCACTCCACCCGGGGGGGTTGCCAACCAGATGAATAGTCAGATGGCGTAATGTGTGAAAGTTCTGTATAAAAACCATGGTCCGCATTGGGGGTGTATCGGCAGAAGAACCTGGCTATAATGTCTGTCATTATTGTATGATTTCCATTAAAGTCTATTGGATTCACAAAGTCCTGAGTTGAAGTGCATTTGTTTTTAGAAAAGAGTGGTTGATTTTCCATGACACCTACTCACTGCAGTAAATGTGAGATTGGAGAATCACATGCTGCGCAGTTTAGGAGAACCTCCTTGACAACCGTTCCGCGTCCTGAGCGAGCTAGTAAACTACAATTAGTGTACTTGGAAACCGAGATTTCAGCGCATAAGGAGAAGTTGAAGGTGAATTCACAGTTTACAACAATTGGCAAGTTTATTCTCGGAAAAACCAGAGCATCTCCTGCATATATTTAACGTGTAATGTTGTTAAATATGAAACGCTTGATGAAACGTTTCTAAGTTAGGTAATGTATTACATTATCATGTAGCGTGGCCTAAATACTGCTTCAGAAGTACTACTATACTGTTGATAGCAAGGTAGCTACGCTAGTCACTACAATACTGTACTAACCAACTTGCTAGTCCGAAAAAAGCAGAGGTTCGGAGACAATACGTTAACGTAGCAACAGGATTGCTAGAAAACCCTGTTCCTGATTTTGAGGCAAAAAACTATTCACTTAAGTTAGTTAACTAGATACATTGTTCAGCTCAGTGATTGCCTAAATGAACACAACTGTTCCACAGATCGGTTAAATAAAAACACATGAAGTGCCTGAGCATTCCTGAACAATGCTTACTTTACCCTGCCCTGATACAGTGGCATGCGATGTCCATTGAAGCGCTTCTGTTGTCTATTTTAAACGTTATCAGGCTTTCAGGTTGTGTCATAGTGAGGAATCCAAATTGTGCATTTGCCATAGCACATTAAAATAATGGGTTTAAACTTAGACATTGAAAAAAATATACAAACCTGCACAAATAAGTGTATTCTGAAATGTTTTCTTTGGATGATTATTTTAATGGTAAGGCAAATATCAACAGATGTGTTCCTGAAGATGGAACCAGAGCAGGTGCATCAAAACCATACGCACAGGGTTGCTGCGTTCGTGCCACACCCCCCTAGCAAACCTCCAGAACACAAGTTACCCCCACTGCAAAGTTACCGGAACAAACCCCCCCCTCTCAGGAAGTACCCTGTGATGGAGCAGAAAGGGTATTACTCTGAGCTCATCACTACGGCTGCCAAACCATATGTACAGGTAATTATAAGGGTACTCATTCACACAGCTTCTGCGTCTACACAATGAGAGTCCTTTAGACAGGGATCAGCCCAAAACACAACTTTTAAATGCAAGCTTTATAAAATGTCATTCCATTCCATTATGAACACATGTTAATTGCCTATCAATGTGTCAGTCTTATACAGAGGGGCCAGAGACCCAACAGAGTTTACTGTGCCAAGCAGGCTATGAGTCGAACACTCCAAGAGGTGAGACTGTTACCGAGGGCCTCTGTTGGACAATCGACATCACATTGAAATACATAACTACTTTGCATTTCAATGACATTGTATTTCTTTTTACTATGTATATTCTGTTCCTCAGTAACCACCTTCCGGACTCCGTCTGACCTGCACAGCTTGGTTGAGATGGACAGGCACGGGCCCACCATTCAGCCACAGCAGCAGACTGATTTCTCTTTGGCAGGTTACACAGCCAAGGTCCAGATTCCCTACCACAGCTGGCCTGGAGAGTGTCCCCGCAAGATAGAGATAGAGAGGTGGGAGCTGGCATGTCTTGTAACAGTAGCTTGGTTTGGTGTAACCAATATAGGCTATTGATTGGATATACAGTATGTTTGGCTATCCATCCTTCAGTCCACATCCTACTTTCAGACCACATCCTATCTTCAGACTACACCCTACCTTCAGACAACATCCTACTTTCAGACCACATCCTATCTTCAGAATGCATCCTACCTTCATATCACATCTTACCTTCAGACTACATCCTACCTTCAGACTACATCCTACCTTCAGACTACATCCTACTTTCAGACCACATCCTACCTTCATACCACATATTACCTTCAGGCCATGTTTTAGCTTAAGGCAATGTCTTCGCTTCAGTGGCTAGTGCATGAATGTGTCACTTGAAAAGAGCATTGCAGTCTCAACAAATGTGAGAGAAACAACAGCAAGTTAAATATTTACTGTAATTCAATTGCAGCTCTTAGCAGTCCAGACAGCTCACTGAACCATCTCCTTGTGCCTGCTAGGAGCAGAGGGAGACAAGGTGCTTTTTCGTTGGGATTTTAGGCTTGATATATGTATTAACACTTTCAATTGTTGTAAAAAGGGCTTCATAAAATATATTTGGTTGATTGATTCACCAGACACACAAAATGTGGCGCATGCAGATTATTATTTCATTTATTACATGGTCAAAAAATATCCACAATCAATTATTATTAAGTCTCGCCTAGAGCCCCCAAAAGAAGCATAAGCATTCACGCTTTATGCTTACGAGTATACACACTTTGGTTATTCTTCTCAGGCGCAGACGAGAGTATCTAAAGCTGGACATTGCACAGCTCCTGAAGGAGAAAGGCATAGACTCCAACCTCCTTCTACCTCGACACCAGAGCAGTGAGCAAGACGTGACCAACCTAGAGAACCCACTACCACCTGTCACAAACTACCTTCCTCTGGAAGTAAGCTCCTCATGTATTCTCATCCCATTAAAAACGATTGTATCTTTGGCCTTGATTCACTTGTATGTCTTGGGTTTTCCTCCAGGTGTTTGACAATGAGGAGTTTGACTGTCGCACTCCTGAAGACTGGCTCGCCCTGGGATATGAGAAAGGATCAACTGATCGTAAACCAATACCTGGCAACGCTCTTCTTCCCACCACGGACAACATACCACCAGGTCACTGCTTTGACTGTGCCTTCTAATTAGAGACAGCTGTTTCTGAAGGTGTCAAACAGAAATATTGCTAACCAATAGGTCATGTCTGGTTGTAAGGAACAGACTGTTATTCTTCATCAAGAGAACAAAACATATTGTCTTGACTGTTTCCTCTCTCTTGTCGTCTCTTGTTCTGTAGAGGACCCAAAATGCCCCACCCTTGAGTACCGCTGGCAGTTGGTTGGGGTTCTTGACTACAACCAGGAGAAAAAACTTTATTTGGTCCAGAAATCTGACAAGAACGGTAGAGTGCGAGATGCTAAGGGAAAACCGGTCCTTAACGGAGGACAGCAATCTAAAGGCAATCAATAATCATTTACCACTTTACATGTGCCAATGCAACACGTTCTGGATGTCTCGTTCTCTCTCTAAACCCCTCTCCATCTACTTGTTGTTAGGAGGGGTGGTCCTGCTGACAACCACCCAGTACTGGGTCCCCAGAATCAGGCTGCTGTTCTGTGCAGAAGACCCTAGTCTGTTTGCCCAGCGGGTGCAGTTTGCCCAGCACTGGAGACAGAACACAGAAGCACTGCTGCTCTACCACCTGTCAGTAGACTGTATGCCAGTGTGGAGCGGCAACCCGTCTCTGAATGCCCAAAGCCTTGCCCGTGTCAAAGAGCATGCCCTCTCCACACCGGGCCTCAGACTCAAACTGTGAGGGATAACCCTTGTTGGTTTCACTTGTGTCGTGGAATATTATCAAACATGTTAATATTATACATTGTAAATCAAACTGAGCAGGTGGCTGTGTATTTGATGAGTAAGAGCGAGATATGAACATCAGGGAACTGCTTGGTGTATACGCTATCTAGTAAATTTGCACTTGTGGTCACAGGCTGCAGGACTGTATTGTACGACTGGAGAGAGAGATCAATCTGGAGTATGACCGCACCATGAACCGGATCAGCTTTGATCGGGTTGTCTTCACCAACCCGGAGGAGTTTCCCCAAATCACACTGCCCCAGAGAGAGCCAGAACATGTGCCTCAGAAAGGTGAGCTCCCAATTAGAGAGTAGCTACTATGGGAATGTTTCAAGAAATACTTCACAGTGGAAGGTTGTTAAGTGATGAACACCTAATGTATGTTCACAGTAGAAGGTTGTTAGGTTATGAACACCTACTGTATGATCACAGTAGAATGTTGTTAAATGATGAACACCTACTGTATGATCACAGTAGAAGGTTTTTAAATGATGAACATCTACTGTTTGATCCCAGTGGAAAGTTGTTAAGTAATGAGCACCTACTGTATGATCACAGTAGAAGGTTGTTAAGGGATGAACACTTGTATGATCACAGTATATTGTTAAATGATGAACACCTACAGTATGTTTTGGTTCTGTGATCATTGTGTACCTGGTAGGAATGCACTGATGAGATAAGTTTTTTTTCTTTTCTTTTTCTTTTTATTTACTGCAGCTGTTTTGGTCAAAGACAGAACAACAGCTTTTAGAGTTTTTTTCACAGTCATTTCGGGATTAGAATCAAGCGTTTGTTATAGTTTTGACATCTAGGCTACTGTGCTGCTCCTTATGAGTAGGCTGTTACACTTTTAAGGACTTTTAAATGCTTCCTTTTTTTGGAATCCTGATGGCGCTCACTCAATTGAGCTTGCTAACATTAGCCACCAGCCAAGCTAGAATGTAAATATTCCAGACTGAGTGTTGGTTGCGGTGAGCTATAGTCCACCAATAACCAGGAAGTTGGATGTAAACAAGGAAGAGATTGAACATGTGGGGCAGACATACTCCACTCCATTATCTCCCTTCTTTATATGGTCTCAGCAGCAGGCTCTGCCTGGCCTCATGCCCAAAACAACAGGGCAAAATGATCTCTTCCCTCCCTAATTGTACCTAGTTTCTACCCTTTTCTTTTCTCAAAGACAAAGCTTGTTCTCTTTAAGTGTAAATATAAGTAGGCAACCAGAGTTGTTATCTTTGTTTTGAGTGTCTCTGCTGACAACCAAATCTGAGCTGATCTGTGATGCTGCCATCTCCTTCTCTTTGCATGTCCGCAGGCATAGTCCCTCCCTATCCCTTCGATAAGAACCGCGCTGCATTTGCCTTTCACTCCCTGCTCACCAAGCCCGAGGTGATCTCTGCTTTATCCAAAGTGCGTGGCGAGTGCAACAGGGTGGCTGCCATGAGCCTGTTCCATGTCACCTTCACCAAGTCGTTGCGCCTGGAGGAGTTTGAGCTGACCCAGTCTCAGACACATGCTCAGGTACTGCATCCCCTGAGCCCCTGCTGGCACCAGACCCATCCCGTGAAGAATATCTTTCAAGTAATCAAATTGTTGTCAAACTCGAGCTAAAACAGCAGCCATATACGGACCCCAGACGCTAACCTGGCCCTGGTCCCCCCTCACCCCCAGGTGCAGCTGTTCCTGCGGGACTCGTGGGTGACCGCCCTGTGCAACGGCGTCCGGGCCAGCCTCCGGGACGTGGGCCCCGGCTGGTTCCGCCTGAGCGAGTCCCGTTGGGAGGTGTACAGGATGTCCAAGCTGTGCAGCCTCATGGCCAGGGTGCGTTACAGCCTGCAGGACTCTCTGCGCTTCCTGGTGCAGGACTCACTGGTCAGCCTGGCTCAGCTGCTGCTGGACGCCTGCCAAAGCGTCCTCCACTGCCCGCCGGACCTGACCTGGGACTCGGACCTCATCAACAGCCCCTACAAGTGAGGTCGCGCCCGGCGTCTGTCCACTGCTTTTCCTCCCCAACTACCGCCTCTTTTGTCTTTCTCCGTAATGCATTCCGCGTGTCTCTCCGCAGGCCGAAGAGGAACCCTGTGTTCTTGGTAGACCTGGTTCTGGATGTGACCGGGGTTCACTACAGCACTCCCCTGGAGAACTTCGAGACATCCGTCATCAGCGTCTTTGATAAGGGGATCCTCTCCACCCACAACGTGCCCCAGCTGGATAAGGCAAGACGAGACGTCGCGCGTCGGGATTCCCTCAGCTCCGCCAGCGGGCGACCGTAACTCTGTGTCGCGCTCCAGCGGCATGTGTTGATGTGTCTCCGTGTGTGTTTCAGTTTGTGATGCGGAACCTGTTCGTCAGCGGCACCCCAGTGCTGGAGTCGGTGGGTCTGCGGGAGCCTGCGGTGGCCGAGCTCAGGGAGAGGGTTCGCACCGCCCTGCGCCAGGCTGCCACACCCCTCCGGGCCTACGCCCGCCAGTACGAGACTCACTTAGAGCTGCACAACTCCGACATAGAGACCTTCCTTAAGTAAGACTCGAGTTAGTGACGTGTTGCAGACCACTGCATTTGTAGCGGCCCGTACACATTCGTCAGATTGTATCAAATCGCCACTGCTGAACCGCCTGCTGTCGGTCTGCATGCCTGTGACCGTTTTCATCTGAGTGTGTACGATGTCCAAGGGCCCACAGCCAGCCAGAGCAGACTCCCCAGGAGGTGAAGAGGGAGGTGGTCCAGCACCTGAAGGAAAAGGAGCATCTGGACCGCTCCCTTCCTGCCTCCATAGTCATCGGCCCGTTCACCGTCAGCGTGGAGCGTGTCCGCCAGAACCTGTCCAAGAAACGCAGAGCCCTGGCCAACGCCGTTCTGGACCGACTCGCCCTCAAGCTCCGCAAGCAAGTTGACCACGTAAGCGGTTGTTAAATGGGTTGACCGTCTGCATTGGCTTATGATGTCCAGAAGGAATCGTTGGTGAAGTGTGTGTGTGTGTGGGTTCTGTTTCCAGGCATGTGAAGAGTGTAAATCTATCAGCAGGAAGCTGCATGAAAAACCCAACAGCATCGAGGAGCTGACAGACAAACGGGAATGGATGAAAAAGATCCCAGACCAGCTCAAGGCCCATGAGGTGCAGGGAACAACCGATATGTTAGTGCAGAACAGAATATGCCTTCATTTTGAATAAATGTAAAGATCGTCATTTTGTGTGTCACCTTAGGAGACTCTGACTAAAGCTGTGTCGGACTATGAGTTGATGGACGAATTCTTCTATAGCCTGTCGAATGAAGACTTTAATGGGAAGTAAGACTGGCTTCTTTAATAGTTTATGTTGGAGGGAGAGTGAGAGGTTGAACAAGGAGTGAAGGAGGTAAATAACCAGAGGTCTGAGTAAATGCTGATCAGTGTGTGTTTGTTCAGATGGTCGGCCATGGCATGGCCTCATAGGATTGCGACTCAGATGGAGACAGTGTCGGCCCAGCATGTGGAGGACGAAGAGCACTTCCACAAGATCCAGCTGGTTGACCAGAACAACTTCCAGGAACGCCTGGACTCCCTGCAGGTGAGCCGAGCTCCCAAATCCCACGCCTTTATAAAAAAACAAGACAAGCACTCCTTCTTACCCTTTTCTGTTGGGGATTTTCCACAGATGTTGGTGGCCGGCTTCACCGCGTATACGGATGTCAGCCGAGCCCACGAGGTGGCTAACGAGGTGCGTCGCGTTGGCAAACAGCTGAAGGAGTCCCAGGCCTTGGCCCACACGTACAACAACCGGGAGCGCCTCTTTGGAGTCCCTATCACCAACGTGAGTGTGGCTTTGTTCAATCTCCCTACTGGCTTATACCGGAGTGATAAAAACTATCCACTGTATTGCTGAGGAAATTACTGATACATAAAAACATCAACATGTAAACCTTTCTTGTTCTTAACTGGCTGCTGTTGTGTCTGGGTTTTGCAGTATGACCGTCTGCAAAAGCTTGTCAAGGACTTCCAGCCATTCAAAGACCTGTGGATCACCACGTCTGACTGGCTGCGCTGGCATGACAGTTGGCACAACGACCCTTTGTCCACCATTGACCCTGAGCAGCTGGAGAGGAACGTCACGGACGCCATCAAGACCATGCACAAGTGTGTCAAAATGTTCAAGGACATCCCTGGTGAGTGACCTCTTATCAAGCGAACGATTTGAAACGAATACGAGCTGCTTAACACTGCCCAGCCCAGCTCCGCGGGTCCGCGGAGCTGGCTACTGCGGTATACTGTTATTAATAGATTATGAAGTTATATAAATTTCCCTTACCGTTAAGCGGCTAATTCCAATGATGCGATTGCCGTAGTTTTTGTTTACGTACGTGCCCCACAGCCTACGTAAGAAAATCACCAGGTTGCACCAAAATGGTGGC
>JACXGJ010017457.1:0-11159 GCA_016801105.1 Esox niger
AGTGTCCTAATGTCTCTGGATCTCTAGGTGGGCCTTTTCCAGTGTCCTAATGTCTCTAGACCATGAGGTGGGCCTTTTCTAGTGTCCTAATGTCTCTACACCTATATATATATATACTGTATGTTAATGTACTCGAACAACCGTAATTCTGAAAAGAGAAAATGAATGTAATGTAATCTGGGTTTTTGTTTGGCTGCTATTAGAAGAGCCTGATCGATTTTGGATCAGATTACTTGTTTTCTTGTGCTCAAAATCAAGTTCAAGTTAATAACAGCTCCATGATAACCTCAGACACATGCATGGATACCTGCTTTTGAAATAAATAATTAACTGTATACAGAATTGATTCTTGGGGAATATAACTGGGAACCGCTTCAGTAGCTAAACTCACGTTCATTCCCCATTAAAACCCAGAGCATCAGCTTGTTTTACAATATTCCTAACAGATTTTAGTCACTGTATGGCCACTGTATGGCCACTAAATGGCCACTAAATGGCCACTGTATGGCCACTGTATGGCCACTGTATGGCCACTGTATTGCCACTGTATGGCCACTGTATGGATGGTCAGTCCTTTGAGTCATAGTGTTTTGTTTTTGGCAGTGTTACTAAGGGTATGTTTACTCTGCCAGAGATGGGGTGACCAGTGTTCGATTAAGACCCCTGTTTCAATAAAGCTTTAATGGTAAAGTACAAGTGTAATTCATTACAATATTTACATTTCTGAACATAAAATGTACCCATTTTGCTGAAAGCTAAGGCTGGGTAGAACTCAGCTGTAGGGGAAAAGCAACCGCAGGAGTGACTGTGGTGAATAGGAATGAGGCATACTTATGGATTAAAGACATAGGTCTGGACAGGGAACCCCTTTACTTTGGGAAAAGCTCCAACAAGTATTAGAATTTAGATTATGTCATGCGCAAAGGCTCTCGTTTAAAAAGCATTCTTTTTTTCAGCTCGATCAGTTTTTCAAGAGGCATTTGATACAAAAAGTGTAAATATTTATTTTTATCTTTGTGAAAACGTTGTAATTGGTTTCATGTACGAACCGTAAAGAGCCCGGTTGCTGTACAATATGTTTGGGAGATGCCCGCAGCCCTACTTAGCAGCTCGTGTTGATGCACGTTCTTTGTTGTTTTAGGCTGGGCATCTGTATATTTACTGTGACAACAGCTGGTATGAAATGGCTTCATAAAGTACATGATTACTGATTGATTTTGATTGCCTTTGTAGGGTACTAGTTTGCTGCTTATAGCCAGGGCTCTAACTGACATTAGCGCAGTATGTAGGGCACACTTAAAGGGGTGTTTGGGACACATGTAATTCATGGCTCACTCATTTCAGCCCATAAAGCATCTGGAAATCCCCCATTACAAACCCAAACCACATAAGCCCACGCTATCGATTCAACTGCAACGCCATTCCAAAGACATGGTCCGAGGCCAAGAGTTGTCTTCCATGGCGTGGGGGGGTGCTGTGTGTGTGTCAGTTCTGAGCAGGGTGATGGTGGAGAGACCTGACAGGCGTGGGGTGGGGACTCTGTCTAAAAGTGTGTGTGTGTGTTTCTATAAGAGTGGGCGCACATGTTCTCTGAGTGTCTCCGTTTCAGTAACAGCCTGTGAGGGTTGGCGTTTAGTGTTGTTCCCCCTCCCTCCCCATGCTCTGCACTAGCAGAACCACACAATATGTATAATATGTTACCCAGGGTGCATTATGATCTTAGTGGTATAACCGTTACCCAGAGTGCATTATGGTCCTAGTGGTATAATAGTTACCCAGGGTGCATTATGGTCCTAGTGGTATTACAGTTACCCAGGGTGTATTATGGTCTTAGTGTTATAATAGTTACCCAGGGTGTATTATGGTCTTAGTGGTATAATAGTTACCCAGGGTGCATTATGGTCCTAGTGGTATAACAGTTACCCAGGGTGCATTATGATCTTAGTGGTGTAACAGTTTCCCAGGGTATATTGTGGTCCTAGTGGTATAACAGTTACCCAGGGTGCATTATGATCTTAGTGGTGTAACAGTTTCCCAGGGCGTATTGTGGTCCTAGTGGTGTAACAGTTACTCAGGGTACATTATGGTCCTAGTGGTATTACAGTTACCAAGGGTGCATTTTGGTCCTAGTGGTATAACAGTTACCCAGGGTGCATTATGGTCCTAGTGGTATAACAATTACCCAGGGTGCATTATGCATCATACACATCTGTTTCACACAATTGTGCTGGATGCTGGACAGACAGGCAGAGAGACAGACAGGCAGACAGACACACAGGCAGACAGACAGAAATACAGGCCCGCACACAGGCAAGCAGAGGCAACATGCCTGTCAATGCAATACAGCATGGAAAGTCTGTCTTAGAAACCCGGCAGAATGGAATGGAATTGAACAACAGCTTCGTTCATTTGATAATTATTTGTTGCAATTGTTAGATTTGTCTGCATCAGATTCAGTGTACTTCCAGTAGGCAGTAGTTAGTGTTAAGTTGCACATTATCAAAGTTAGTGAAATTATAAACAGGGCATTGTGTGAAAGGAAAAGCCCAGTTTAGTAGGAAAGGGCCCATTGGGTCTGCGACATCATACGCACAAATAAATAACACAAGCCACAGCCGATTATATAAACTGTCTAATCATTCCTAATCCAATTGTACACAGAGTAAATCTATCTTACTAACACAGGCCAGAACATCCCCGATACAAGGCTGGTGCCCTTCTTATTTGGTGTTGACTCTCGTTCTGCCAAACATGGAGGCCACCAGCCAGCCCATACCCCTGAAGGCCACCAGCCAGCCCATACCCCTGAAGGCCACCAGCCAGCCCATACCCCTGAAGGCCACCAGCCAGCCCATACCCCTGAAGGCCACCAGCCAGCCCATACCCCTGAAGGCCACCAGCCAGCCCATACCCCTGAAGGCCACCAGCCAGCCCATACCCCTGAAGGCCACCAGCCAGCCCATACCCCTGAAGGCCAGTCACGTACATGGACTGTACATGGCTATCGCTGATTGTCTGGAACTGTACATTTCCTGTAGATTGTGCATCCAGTTCGTTCACGTCTGAGGAAGTTCCTAATTTGGGCAGTTGAAAACGGATTGTGCAAGTAGGTCTCCACGTCCTCCTGTGGTCAGAATTCACGTTGCAGTTTTGTAGCGTTCGAGACCAGTTATATTTGTACTCGCACTTGACTCAGTCTCAGACCATGAGGAGACGTGAGGTCTTCCAGGGACCGGCCTAGTAAAGATCAGCCCATGGCTGTGGGGGGGCTGGGGGGGTTTGGGGGATGGGGGGTTGGGAATATAATCCTAAAAAGGAAATTGAGCTGTAAAGTCAATATTTGTGTTCTCCACAGACACCCTCCACTGTAGCCTATTTAAGACCTTGAAACCTCGGAGGCTATGTGTGTGTGTGTGTGTGTGTGTGTGTGTGTGTGTGTGTGTGTGTGTGTGTGTGTGTGTGTCCCCGTTCTGCAGTGTGGGGGTGTAGGAGAGCGGGTCTGCGGATCCCGACGAGGGGGACAGGTGGGGGAGATGATCTGTAGGGGGTCTTTACAGAGCTACTCCCTTTGCCTGGTTGACTGAATACCAGACGCTTTGCAGCATGGGTGTGGCTGACAAGGGACGTGTGTGTGATAGATCTATGTATATATATCTATGTATATATATATATACAGCTCTGGGGAAAGAAATGTAAAGTTGAAAAGGGACGTTTTGAGTGAGGTTCAATTTGCAGGTTCAACTTTTAACCCTTCTGTTCCTCACTCAGAACCTTCCTTTTTGACTTTTTTGGACAGGAAAGAAAAAGGTTCAGTGGTCTCTTCATTTTTTCCAGAGCTGTGTGTGTTTGTGAGTGTGGATGTGGGCAGGCGTGCAAGAACAAGCAGGCGTGTGTGTTTCGTATTTGGGATATTTTTTGTGGCACACCTATTGAGAACAAACTTGCTGTTTTCCCTGTTCCTGGTTTTATTCTCAGCCAAACATAACAGGTGAAAACACACCCATCTACTGCCTCTTGGCTGAGGATCATCTGTTTCTAATTTTTCGCTTTTTCCCTTCCTCTCTCACAGGCTCTACGTCTCCACCCTCTTCCCCTCTCTCTTTCTCTCCCCCTCTCTCTCCACACCTTCGTTGCTCTTTTTATATTTCTCCCTTCTCTCGTTTTCTGTCTTTTATTGGATGGGGTCAAAAATAGTGTATTATAGAGGAACAGGGTGTTTTCTAAGATGCAGACCACATCACAGAGATGAGAAAAGGGCAAAGGTCTCTTTCAGTGAAAGATCTTTGCCAAAATATACATTATACCATTCACCAGGTGTTTGTAATATATCATTATGTACATCATTGGTTCTCTGTGACCTGCTTTATTTTAACATTATTATTGTTATTGTGGTAGGGAAACTACCCAAATCCTGGCCCATGGCAACGTTTGGCTTTCAAAGTCCTTTATGGATTGAAACTGAGTACGCAACGTGCTTTGGGAGATCTCTGAAACAGCAGTGGTTTTAAGTTAAAGAGGAGCCTTTGGTTTGGATGTGGTTGGGTACACATTGAAAAGGGTTTGGTCACGCTTGGCTTCACCAAACGCCCACAGAAAAAAGGCACCTTCAGAAAAACATGTGTGTTCAGATGTTGTTTTGTCAACGCTGCATTTTGACTGACCCAGTCATTTACCTCTTTACCTGTCTAGATGAACCCTGCCCTCTGCAAAGCCAGATAAATGGAGGACCCCTGCTGGCCCCGCCTGGGCCCCTGACTCCCCTGCCCGCCCTCTCCACCTCCCCCACCTCCGAACCACCCCAAGCCTCCACCGCGTGCCCCATGCTGACCACCCTCACTCCTCCTCCTCTCCTCGCCCCGTCCTCTGACTCTCCCCTGGGTTTCGGCCCCACCAACCCAGACCAGGGCACTGGCTCTGGGGCTCCGGAGACAGAAGAGGACAAGGCCAAGAAGCTGCTCTACTGCTCCCTCTGTAAAGTGGCTGTGAACTCCCTCTCTCAGCTGGAGGCTCATAACAAAGGTATGTCGAGACCTCGGCGTGTTAATGTAAACCAAGCCTTCATTCAGAAATGTCCCGGTAGACACGTGTGCCACAGAACTGTTAGATTTTTGTGTGTATGCTGAAATGGGTTTGACCCCAACCCCTGTCGGCTGTCCTCCGAGCAGTGGGTGGTGTCGGATGCTGAGTTCCGCGCCAACAACGCTGGAAATGGGGTTTGTTTTCTTTTAAATATTTTAAGTGGTTGCTATGTAGCCGGCTTGGAGTGCCAGATGGGAGGGACGAAAGCCCTCTCTCCTCCGCTCGTCCACCTGACATGCATGGCACCTCATCACCGCCGGTGTTTCGATATCCCCCAGCGCTTTGGTGAAATCAGCTGTTTCCAGTTCAAACACGGACGAGGACGCCCCGCTGAGTTCACGTTGATGACGAGATGAATGAAAGCTAATCATTAGGCACAAGCCGTGCTGAACCTCCGTGCAGAAACCAGGCGATAACCCTCTCTTCAAACACAGCCTTCCTTCCTGCCCGGTTTGACTGCAGCGAGTGCCCCGGGGACTCGTGGTCCTGTCGTGCCTTCACACGTTCCTGTCCGCCCAGCCAGCCCAGGGCCGACACAGCACACCACCGTAATAGTTATATCGAGCTGGGAGCTGGGAGTCTGCGAGTGGTGGTGGTCGGGGGGTGGTCGGTGGGTGGGGGTGGTCGGTGGGTGGGGGTGGTCGGTGGGTGGTGGTGGTCGGTGGGTGGGGGTGGTCGGTGGGTGGGGGCAGGACGTGGCTGGTCTCTGTTACTCCAACCCTCCGGCGTTGCTGAGGAGCAGAGGAGGATGTAGTCCCGCTGGGGGCAGGCCTTTCGATGCGCCACCGCCGGCGAAGGGTTTCCAAGCCCGCAGGACCACATTGCTGTCATGAGGCCAGACTCCGGTTCCAGTCGCCTGTTTCTTACGACTACTTTGGCTGGGCTCGGTTTAGCATTTCCGCTTTGATGAAATCAATGGAATGTACTGAGAAGTGCGATCCTTGTTGAGCTGCAGCTCCAGGCATGTAACGCCACGTGTGTATTTCAAGTGAGAAGAAGCGCTTTTCGTATGCCACACTTGTGTACATTGACTGTGTCACCCTTTTGGATGTGCTTTCGAGGTGACTGGTTTCACTCCCAGATGCCCTCAAGGTACCCCTCAACTGCGGAACGTTGGGTCAGTAAATAAAAGTTTGCTATTTCTATTTCCCAATCGCTGTCAATTTTTCCCCTGAGCAAAAGAGTGAACCCTGATTGCTCCCAGGTGGTTGCTGTACATAAGAAAGTATTGTTAGCATATATTACATCCAATCCATCCAACCTTCACTCCACACGTTATTATAGCAACCTCTTAAAGGGTTTTTTCATTGATGTTTGGAAACTGTTGGGAAACCGGATACAGAGATGAAATCATCTACGTCTTCATATATAACACATGTGCATGCAATCACTGGCTATGTCGGTACATGCATCACATAAAAAGATCATACATGCTACATAGACAGACATAGAAGTCTCAGACACTCAGACAAGTGCAACAGCTGTTCAGCCTGAGAAGACACACAGTCCTCATATGTCTGGAAGCAATAGCTTTAATATCCAAAACAGTACTTTGAGATGCTGCAGACCCAGGACACAAACAACAGCACATGTTGCACACACCGACGGACAGACAGACCAACAAACTCCAGAGGCAGACAGACAGCAACACAGACAGACAGCTTTTCAACTATTTTGGAAAGGAAAGAAAAAGATGCAGTGGTCTCTTAATTATTTCCAGAGCTGTACATACATACATACATACATAGATATGTACATGCAGACAGAAATGTACTCAGTGTGCTTCAAGCAGAAACAGTGGTGTGTTTATGGACTGGTGTGTAATCATACGTTCATACAACAGTTTTCCTTCGGTCTGTTGTTTAGAGACATCTGTCTGTCTGTCTGCCTGTCTGTCTGTGTCGATGCCTGGTGTTGTGACGGCTACGCCTGCAGCACAGGCCCTGGCAGCGTTCATCCATTTTCCCAAAATAGAGCAAAGATGCCAGCGAACACACTTTTGGTCGAAATAATTCATTCCAGACCTCTCTCCCTCTTCCCCACCGTCAGACGAAGTCCAGATCTGTGCCCCAAACTGCGCCGGTATCTCTGTATAGTGCCCTGTTATTGGCCATTGGGTGCCATTTTGGGAGCATCCAGGTTCCTGGTCAGATGGAGTGAAACAAGGCCGCTTTGGGATTGGGGGAAGGGGGGGTGAGGAATGGATAGACTGACTGGAATGCTAAGAACAAAACATGAAGGAACTCTTATGGCAGAAGGCCATCTGTGTAATGCACGAAATCAGGCTCGTATCTCATGTGTCACAAGACATAATACATAAAGGTTTGTTCACCAACGCACTAAAAATGAAGTATTTTGGCACTACAGTGTTCTCTGTTTAATGCAAACCACAAGGCAGAATGACACTCATGTTTCCCCACACGAGAGAATATATAAACAGACAGCTGTTTTAAGTCTTTGAAGTTCAGAGGTCGTTGAGATTTATTCGACCGTGGTATGTTACGTTTTATTTGATAGTTGTAATCTGTTGTTGTGATTAACAGCTTGATGATTTGACACCTTTGAAACAATGTTACTGCCATCTAAACATAAGGAACAGCCTATTAAATCACCTTGTTCATGCAGTACCTGTTTTGACGGTCTATCGTTAATGTGTCACTAGTGTCACATTACAAGACTGTCAAAACCTTCAGGACAGTGGTGGTTTGAGGTTAGCTAAATCCCCTTTACTTTTTATAATTCCCCCTGAGTACACTGTTAGACAAATGTCGTTATTACAGCCCCAGTATAACAGCCCCCCAAAAAGGGTTTGGTTCTGCGGTACTTAGCTTTTCTTTATTCACATTTTCGTGTCTACGGTCTCTAGAGACAAATTCTGGGACTGGCTCGCTAGTCCAGTGTAAGGCAAACCATGGGAACGAGAGAATTGCATGCATATTTTGGCCCATGGAACTAAGAAAGTTGTTGAACATGCTGCTCTTTCATTTGTTAAAATGTTAAAGCAGTTCTATGAACCCTGATGACTAATCTATATGTAGTGTTAACCCCTGTCAGACAACATTAACCCTTAATCCACCACAACAATACGGTCTTTGCCGTTCTGTGTCTGTTGGTTTGCTCACTACTTGTGCAGAGACCCCATGATGTAGTTCAGTTATATCCAGGCTGCTGTGGACAACCACAGAATAACGCACTACCGCATTACCTTACCACCCTCTAGTGGTGAATCCGCCACACTACAACATTACCATACCACCCTCTAGTGGTGAGTCCGCCACACTGCAGCATTACCATACCACCCTCTAGTGGTGAATCCAGCACACTACAGCATTTCCTTACCACCCTCTAGTGGTGAATCCACCACACTACACCTCTCTCTCCTGTCCTGCTCCACTCCAGGATTTCCCCTGGATCTAGCATCAGCCCCAATGTGATTCTGATTTCAACATTTCTGATTTTAATGATTCTTAGACACTATTTTCTTTAAGTCAATTAAAAAAAACTTGTGTGTGTAGGTACCAAACATAAAACCATTCTGGAGGCTCGCAGTGGGCTGGGTCCCATCAAAGCGTACCCTAGGTTGGGCCCCAAACCCCCTGGGGAACAGGGAGTGGGACCTTTGGACCCCAACACTCAGGAACGCACTTTCCACTGTGAGATCTGCAACGTGCGGGTCAACTCTGAACTGCAGCTCAAACAGGTGAGACAGGTCGTGTGTAGAGGCTGTGTTTGTGTGTGTGTGTGTGTGTGTGTGTGTGTGTGTGTGTGTTTATTGTTAGTCGGTGCATGTGGGACACTCAACTAAAACTCAAACAGGTGAGGGGGGGGGAGAGAAGGGGGATGTACTGTATATTTCCCTTTAGACACACATTCCCTGGCCTTGTCCCAAGGGGAGACAGCTGGTTTTGGTAGCATTCCAATCTTACCACTGCATGTATTGCTGTTGGGCTCCCATATTCAGAGCTCAGTTAGCAGACACGTATTGACCCTGTCCTTGTACAGTATGCACCAGCTACACCCTGATTAGACCCACTCTGACCGCACAGACCTGTCAACACTGACGGGTTAGGGCCAAGGGGAACAGGCTGTAAGAAAACTCAAGAGGTCAGAGTTCAAACCTGCTTGTTTCTCTCTTTGTAGCACATATCTAGTCGAAGGCACCGGGACGGCGTGGCGGGGAAACCCAACCCTCTCCTCAGCCGACACAAGAAGCACCGGGGAGCTGACCTCACGGTAACCTTCCACCTACGTGACCCAGAGAGTGCCAGTGATAGATCAGAATAAAGTCTGAGTGTGTGACTAGATAATCTGGAGAAAGCTGGAGTATTCGTTTGAGGTTCAAGGGGATTGGTCGGTGATTTATTCTGTTCAATCTGTAGTGATGTCCATCTTAATACTTCCTGATACTTGGTACTTCCAGGTATTTGGTACTTCCAGGTACTTGGTACTTCCAGGTACTTGGTACTTCTAGGTACTTAGTACTTCCAGGTACTTGGTACTTCCAGGTACTTGGTACTTCCAGGTATTTGGTACTTCCAGGTACTTGGTACTTCTAGGAACTTGGTTGAGCTAGCAGTGTGTTTAGAACGGCATCGAATGGTGCTTCCAAAGACATGTTTTGACATCTGCCCAGTCTGCTGGGGCTTGTTGCCATCCAGCATGGCCTTCATCACAATTTGGATATTCTTTAATTGGGGAGAAAGCAGAGTAAACATACATGTTTTAGTTGTAAATAACCACACTGACAGACGGTTTGGCTTAACGTCTGAGTCTTTATAGAATCCTTCCATTAATTGAAGCTGAATTATGTCACGCTCTGAAAATACATAGTAGACACTGTTAATTATGAGATCATGTTCGCCGTCTGCCACTAAACCTGTGATCTATCCCTCTTTTTCTCTGGCTATCTCTATCTTTCTCTTTATATATCACATTATCTACCTCTTCTCCCTGGCAATTTCTCCATCTTTATCCCTATATGTGTCACTATCTCTCTCCCTCTCACTTTCCCTCTCATTTTCTCTCTGTTTCTCTCTACTCTGTCCCACTGTGCCTTTCTCTTTCTTTCTCTGTTGTTTATCCCTCCATTTCCGTCCTACCTTTCCCCTTACCAGTCCTCTCTGACCTTCTCGAAGGATCTCTCCAAATGTTTGGGAGCGGGGCTCTTGCCCAGTCCGCTGGCTGTTGCCGCGGCGATGGCCGCTGCAGCTTCCTCAAATCACCAGTTGGCTCAGCTTCGCGCAGCGTCTTCAGCCCACCACCACCCGCACCACCACCACCACCTATTACAGGGCCCGCCTCTCAGTCACGCCCTCCTAAGACCCGCCCCCGGGCCCATCCGCACCTCCCACGGGCCAATCCTCTTCTCTCCCTACTGACTCCGCCCCCTCCACCTCGGCCAGTCAGGAGCAGCCACTCCAAAGCACACTGTGAAGAAATAACAAACATATAAAAAAACAACAACAGCAATTCACTACAAAAAAAAAGCATTGGTGAACAAAGAAATAGAAGAAAAAAATACACCCCAAAGCAAAGAAAATGAAGAGTGCATCGTCGGTTGGGAGACAAGGGTTGTCTCCTTCTTTTCCTGGGCTGGAACTCTCCCTCCATCTCTGAAACTTGTGTTGTTCTGACAGAGACAAAGCTACAGGAAGGGCATTAGGGGAGAGCTGCAAGGCCATGGACAGAATCCCCTCTTCATCCTTTGCCTCACTTCACTCCACTACAAACTGTAGGATCATCACTGCACCACTGCATAAACACACACACACATCGCTCCACTGCATAAACACACACCCACATTGCTCCACTGCAGAAACACACACACACAAGCACACACACACACAAGCACACACACACATCACTCCTCTGCAGAAACACACAAACAGGCACACACACACACACACACACACACACACAGACACACACATCGCTCCACTGCAGAAACACACACACACAAGCACACACACACACACACACACACATCACTCCTCTGCAGAAACACACAAACACACATACAAGCAGACACACACACACAGACACACACACACACACACACACACACGCACACTGCTCCACTG
>JACXGJ010017458.1:0-11159 GCA_016801105.1 Esox niger
CACATGCCTAATTTTGTTCGAACAATCATTGCACACTTCCTGTAAATGGTATAAACTTCGTTTCACTTCTCAAATATCACTGTGTTTGTCTCCTATATGATATATTTAACTGATTTTTTTTATCCTAAGAACCAATGATTTATGAAGGAAAATCATGGAAATTAACAAGGTTGCCCAAACTTTTGCAGACCACTGTATAAACAAACTTGCTTGCTTGATTGTATCTACCAACAGCTCTTGCAGCCATAGATGCAAGATTAGGCAAACAAAGACTGCTCAAAACCAGCCAAAAATACCCGAAAACAAGCCCAATTATTGTTCGGGCACAACATTGACTATTTTACGAGTGACTCCCCCACCTGAGAAGGCCCTGCAATGCGCAGTTCGGGGCCGGGCTCAATGCGGGCAAAGTGAACCGCATTTAACCCGACCCCTTCTCGTCTCCTTAACGGTCACTCAAGCTGAGGTTCACGAAGGTATCAACATCAACAAAAGCTAATCTTGATCAAACCTATCCAACCCAGAAATACATACAAATATAAACCTTGTTGCTTATGAAGTTTACTTTCATGAAGTTTGCTCAATAATTTAATAAAGTTGATAAAACACACTGGTGCAAAATAATGATAAATTACAGAAATGAGGAGAACCAAGACCATGCAAGAGAGGGAGTGCAGTGATGTAGCTAGTAGCTATGGTAAACATGTCCATGCTGTCAGAAAGGTATTTTTGTTTCTTGCCGGAAGGTACCAGTGTGACTTTTACAATACGTTTACCATTCGATATGATCATTTAACTTAAATAATATACCTATATATATAAATATACCTATATATTTAATATGGTAGTAGTTGTATTATCTGTTAATTAGCTATAATATTTTTTTTAAACTAAACTATAAGAGAATGTTTCTACTTGTTACACGTGGTACTATTAAAGGCACTATTATAAGCATCTTGTCCCAGCTGCTGTCTTAGATCGTAGATTTATAGCCGAGAGGTTGATAAGGAATAGTCTGGTGCGAAACCAGTTTAGAGGCAAACGCGATCCCCACCCTACTAGTACTTTGCACAGCTGCTACGGTCCTTCACTGGACAGAAAAGGAGCGTGGTTGCAGCGGTAAAGAAGTATAGAAATTATGCACAATTACATCATCCTGAAGCCAAAGACTCTGGCCAGACTTGTCTTTCTATAAGTGTTTTCCGAGTTACAAGACAGACATTTAGCAAAAACAATTTTATTTCACATCAATTTTCATTTGTAAAACCAATATACGCAAGGTATACGCTTGTTAAATGCTGACTGACTAATATTTGAAAGTATGCGATTTGTCCATTGGTAGAATATCGATTTGCCCATTGATAGAAAATATTTTCTTTCTCTATATAGCCTACAGCATTTTTGTTTCAATTTAATTGAATTCAAAGCAAGTAAATGTACTATTTTATTTTATACATACACTATAAGCAAAATGTTTAAAATGTAGAGCATCTGATGTTCTTGGCAGCTGATAGTGAATGGAAAATACTTTACTATTTCGTTGTCATATAAAATGAACAAGAAATTAACTACATAGCGGTACTTGTTAGGGTGTATATATGTTGGCTAATAGACAAACATCTATAGACTATTTGAAAAGATGATTACTTTGTATCCACATCTTTTCCTGTTATTTAAAAACAAACTAGATATAATTAAAATAATGTATGGCTTGATTATATAGAAAAAAACGAATAATCGACATACATAATCCCCAAATTGACTAATTTGAATAATAAAAAAATGTATGGCGCAAATTTGTTGTGGCATTTATTTTTACTGTGAGCGAATTGCGGTTTTGAGCAGATAAGAAACATGTGGAGCGGTGGAGCACAGCGTAACCATCAAGAGTGATGAGCAGGATTTCTATCAGCTCTCCCTTCACATACTGTGACAATTATCAGTTAAAATATTTCCTACAATCTTCAAAAAATGAAGTACATTTGTATTCAACGTGTGCCTTGAACAAACGTGTGTGTTTGTATTCAATGTGTGACTGTCGAACCTCTAATGGACAAGAAAAAGGTGGGCGGTGTCAAATATGGTCGGTGTCAAACATTTGACTCCACCCACATTGATCCTGCACACGGCAGTCAGTGATATTTGCCCCACCCCTGGAACAAAACTTGAGATACAGTATCGACGCATGTGAAGCCATAGCTGATGTCTGACCGTGATTACAGCATAGAAACACACAATATAGCATATTAAGACAGAAATTATGCAGCCGCGGTGAAGTTCAGAAGTAGCTCAAATACCCGCCAGCTATTTGTTGAGTTTAGTTCAGATTATGTTTACATTTGCTAATTATTATTTTGAACAGCGGTGCATGAGTGTCTGTTGCAGCATAGCACATTTCATTTTATTTGTAATTCATGTATCAATTTAAGACAGGACATTTTGAGCATATTTGATAATTGGGGGCGGTGTGTCCTTCTGTATATATTCTAATTACAGCCTTTGTATAACACCTCCAGCCACTGGTTTGGGTTGTTGGACCACTTCGATAGAGACACACTGAAAGGATACTCAACCCCTATTTCTTTCATTTTTCTGTATAATGTTGCTGATTAATGATTAACAACAATATAAATTAACTGTTTTCCTGACTGGACATAGTTTTTGTGATCCTAACAACTAAAAAGCAATCTGATTTTCTTGTTTTGAGCTAATCATCTGGCAAAGACGTTGGAATTAGTATTTTCTGCCAGTCAAATTAAATGGGCAGCTTACCCCCTAAAAGAGACGGGAGCATGACGTGAGGGTAAAGTACCCGGATGGGCTGGTATCATAAATTATGAAGCCAGTCCCTGCACCAGAAATGTATTTAATAGACAATTGATTCTCTCTGACATATTTCCAATTCCACTAATTGAGGATGAAGGCTTTTATCATTATCTGTTTTTTTTGTGGGTAGGACAGGGTGGGGATCACAGATTACCTTTTGAGGTCTTATATCACACACATCTATTTCCTTAATTTTGATTGTTTAACTTTTCAATATTGGCTACATTCTTACATTTGGGTGTGATGAATTTGCACTCTATCCCAGGAACAGATAAGATATGTATTTATACTGTGTGACCTAAATTCAAAACTCTTATGCCCTGCACATGTTGATACCAGTCATATTAGAACAAATTCAAGGTCAACTTCTTTGGGCAAATAATTGTGTAAATAAAGTGAAATTAATAAAGTAAAATATACTAAGTGTAGTATTGTCTTTAATATTTTGTCTGAAAACCTAATGAATACATTTTTGGTAGTAAAGACATTTGAATGTTTCTCTTTTGCCTGGCAAGTTACCGTGTTTACAAATGCACCTGTCCTATGTTCACGCACCTTGTAAACGTGAGCTAGCCACTAGTGGTTGAGTTGTGCAAGAGTCTGCAATGGTCAAGAGCAAGTTCAAGTTGATGTGCAAATAAATAATGTGTTTCCTCTCACAAGATTTTGTATTTTTTACTGTTAAATATTTTTATCCTTCGGTATGTAAGTGATTTAATGTTTTTTTTTTCAATTACAGCAGTTTTTACCTCAGTTACGAATCTCACTGACATGCTTTTTTAAGAGGGATAATCTGCTTTTGTGAACGTTCATAGCCTATGGGCATTTTTTATTAAAGTGTGTGGCTAACTTTGCTTGGCAATTCTCTTCAGTGTTCTAACGGATTTCAGATCTTTTCCATTGTGCCAAAGGCTAATAAATAAAAAATGTATACCTGTTGCTGCTGAATTCATTATTGATTGGACTGGCTGTGCATTTTTAGGGATTAATTATGTCTTTAAATTCCCATAAAATAGGAAATTCATCATCCCTTGTTGTAATATTGTTCTGCCGCCCCTGGAAAATTTTAACCCTTACCAGATAAAATCAAAACATTTTCATTTCCATGTGATTGTCCATGTATGGTGTGAAAAAAATAACCATACTACCTTGGAAGAAACAACAGAGGAATGAATACAGTTAAATGTTTTAGTCTTCATACTGACCCTTCATGTACTGAAAATGTCAGAAGAGTTGAATATCTTCTCTTGTATGTGCATTAGAAAGTACCCAGCTAGTGAAAACATTTATCTAAACTCTGGTTAATCCCCAAATCACTTCTCAATTATCTATTGACCAATTACAAATGTTTATTACAGCTGTACCTGATACATACACTAGCTCTTTTTGTTGTTGGTTTCCCAGATTACAGACCATAAACTCTGAATTATCCCAGTACAGTCAAGGATTTGTGGTAACCTTTGATTTGGGAATAAATAACATGACGCGTTTTCTGAGAAAACAATGTTATCTCACAGGGATATATTGTAATGACCATGAATATCTTTTTTTCTAGAATGTTTCCTAGAATCTCATCGCTAATGTTTAATCCTACATGGATATAAGAACACACTCTTTTTGAACTCCAACACAGTGTACAGTAAAGCAGAAGCTGAATATATCAACCTGTAAAAGTTTAGGTTTGTAGAATGAGGGTAGTGGTTCTAACCCTGTCGCTGGGGTTCCTGTCTGGGACTCTCAGTGGAGATACTGGGGAAGACAACAGCTGTCAGTCAGACATGTGTAACATTATGAAGAGTTTGAAGGCCATAGAAGCCAGACTGAATGCTACAGAGAACCAGATGGAAGAAATGAAAGACACTGTTGCCGTCCTACAGAGAACTACTGAAGGTAATTCGAAATCCCACTCAAACATTTTTGTTAATGTAGTTAAATGTGTAGAATGAGATTAGACTAACAACTAATAGTACTGATTACGTTTCTTAGAATGTAAGATGAAATAACACCAGCTACATGTACTTTAAGATAGCATTAATATAAATACACACTATGCGCTTAATTCATGGGGAGCGCTGATCGAGACATGTAAGGATAGGTATAGGGTTTTCTTTTTACTGACATAATGACAAAAATATTATGCTATTGTGTAACATAATAGTGTGAAGTTGAATATGTTAACAATAACTTAAATAATGGCACAAGGGATAATTATGCTTGCCATGGTAGTGATTATTAGTAAGATTTCAGTATCTTGACAAAAAAGACTCTGAAATAAATAAACAAATGTATTGTTTATTTATTAGTTCAAAATCAATCATGTTTTTC
Source organism: Esox niger (assembly GCA_016801105.1). NCBI lineage: Eukaryota > Metazoa > Chordata > Actinopteri > Esociformes > Esocidae > Esox > Esox niger. The sequence goes on from JACXGJ010017458.1 coordinate 5,152, forward strand.
AGTACAGGAAAAGAAGCTTCAAGTATTTTCATTGTGGGCCAATGCCACAGAGTTGAAAGTAGAGCAAGAACAAAACCTGCTGGACGATCTGAAGAAACAGAATGAAGGTATAACGTAAAACAGGCTTCAATTAACGTGGGTAATGTATCAACTGAGCTCAAACTACCGAGTTACTGCAGAAAATACACTACCAAATTCGTGTTTAGAAGCAGACAATTCCCTTTGTGAATCCTTTGTATTCATCTTGATATGCATTTGAAATGACCTTGATTGTTTCTCCAACTGTTTCTCACAGACAAACCAAAGATTGCGTTTTTCGCAGCTCTAGCGGGAAATGGTCATGTATCGGCGTCTGAGAGAGAGACCACCTTATCGTTCAGCAATGTCTATACGAATGTTGGCAACGCCTACAACCCTGCTTCAGGTAATGAGTTAAAAGATAATTAAAATGTTGCCAAATGAGTTGTCTCCATGCTAATAACACTTTCCTTTCCAATGTAACGTTTGGCAAAAGGGAGTTTCCATATATCAGGCAATTTGCCTAAGTGGCAGGGATACCCATAGAAATATTTACAGTCTAATGTGTCGTTTACGTGTTTTCATCTCTCCCCGCTCATCTAATATAGGTGTCTTTAGCGCACCGGTGAGAGGAATCTACTACTTCAGCTTCTCGTCATTTGCGTACAGCGGGCGCGCCGCCTGCGTAAGTCTGTTCAAGAATAGCGCCCGTATGTTGTCTGCCTGTGATCATTATTCAGAGGGCGACGGTTCCGACAGCGCAGGCAACGGAGGGACACTGCATTTAGAACAAGGGGATCATGTGTACATCACCCTGCATGCTAATTCCCACATATTTGCGGACCACCAGAACCGCAGCACATTTCGAGGGTTCCTGCTTTTTAAGACATGAGGATATATCACGTGAAAACATAGCCTGTATCTTCAATGGCACACTGGTTAATGTAGTACACTACAATTGACCCACGTGGGATGGATTTTGTCTGAACAATTATTTTCTTGAAAACTACCGTTTGTGAGAGTTTTGGAGAGAGAAACAGGTTTCGGCCTTCCGAGGAATGTTCCCTAATGTTATACTCAATATGGTCATATTAAATGTATAAAATTAATTATGTGAATTTACCAATGAATATATACATTTTAAATATTATACTAAATGTTTGTGGGAAACATTACTATACACCATAAACTACATATCACTTTCATTTTCTTTTTTACTAATATTTAAAATCAGAAATTGGCAGATTGCTTTATGCATTATTCAAAATGATATAGTACCAATATAATTTTCTTGCATAAATTAGTAACAATCCCGTTTTAGACTTTTAATGTGGTGGTTTAAACAAATCATTCACAGAAAAAACACCTGACACAACTAAATGTAGGAACAGATAGAAAACTGACACAAATGAAGACTCAAATACTATCAAAAATAGTTCATGTCTTTTCTGGTACCGCAATATGACACTTAACACAGTTGTGCTCAAAAGTTTGTATACCCTTGGATAATTGATAATTTAGGTACCATTTGTACTGAAAACATGTGTGAGCAGGCAAAACACTTGTCTTTTATATGTTATGGGATTCGTATTCAACTATGGTAAAAAAAATGGCACAATCATAAAACAAACAATAGCAAAAAAATAAATAAATAACCTCACCCCATTTCAAAGGTCTGCATACCTTTAGTGCTTAATACTGTGTATTGCCCCGTTTTAGCATCAATGACAGCATGCCCCCAGGACGTCTCCCTAGGGAGGTGTTCCAGGCACATCCAGCTAGGAGACCTCAGGGTAGGCCCAGGACTAAGTGGAGAGATTATATTTCGACACTGGCCTGGGAACATCTTGGCATACCCCTGTCAAAGCTGGCAAATGTAGCTTGGGAAAGGGAAGTTTGGTGGCCCCTGCTGGAGCTGCAGCCCCCATGACCTGATACCGGATAAGCAGATGAAGATGAGAGAGATGAGAACTGTGTGATCACTATCCTTAAATAAAATATTGTTTGTTTTGCGTGATCAGTAATATTTTCAAAATCAAGTAGTTCACAACTTCTACCAGGTTATGCTAATTCTTGAGCATATCTGTATATACACTTCCATTTCAAAATGTACTCAGTAAACACTACCAGTCAAAATGATTAATAGGTAGCCAATAAATACATTATAGAAATGGCTTCATATAATCACTATCCTTAAATAAGACAGTTTTCTAAAGTAATTAGGCATATTTTTTGAATCTATGTCATAATTTCACAATTCCGGACAGAATATGCAAACTAATGAGCACAACTGTATAAATCACAGCTCTCTCTTTTTAAATCACCTGACTTAATGTAAAGAGGTAGGCTGCAGATGAGGTGGCAAAGGAATCAGAAAGCATCTAGTAGAGTTGGCCTGTTATGCTCTATGCAACATTCAGATGGCAAGGCTGATGACGTGCTTGAGGAAAGCTATAAAGTTTAATAATATAATAATAATGAACTGTTACCAAAACAAGTGTTTTATCAGTAAACACTAATAATAATAATAATGAAGGGTAAACAAAAACTTTTGTTACCGTGAATATAACTCCGGTTATTGAGATGTGCAGAGCCCCCTAGAGGGGCTTTAGCTCCTAGCGGTTTACCCCAGTCTCTATAGGACCTGTGAGCCAGTGAATTCCCTCCCGAGTTTATTCAGCAACATTCTTGTGGGACGGCAGGGCAACAGGTCTAGGGGTCTCCGCTCCACTCATATAACCGGAGTTACATTCCCGGTAACTAACGTCATATGTCTTGGAGCTCTGCCCCCTAGAGGGGCCTTAGCTCCTAGTGGTTCACGGCGGAGTGAGCGAGCCAAGGATTTACTCCTTGCCGGACCGACCACTACTGCTCCCAGGGTCCAGTTAAAACCATCCCCTAAAAATCCTAGATAGAACATCCTCGGAAGCTGACAAGGTCAGAGAAGAGATAATCGAATGCGTACTGATGATAAATCCTCCGCCCAAGCCAACCTTTGAACACATAGGCCATCCCAGGTAGAAGAAGGGATGTTGAGCTCAACCGAAACGTAACCGTTCCATCTAAGCGCAACAAAAACACTCACGCACCCCACATCGTGAGAGGAGGGGCATGGGGATGTATGGAAAAACACAAGCCCCAAAAAGGATGCGAACGGATGCAGTAAAAAATTCAGAGACCCCTTTCAGCTGTGCCGATATGCCTATCTCATAAGCAATTTACCGTGAGTGTGGATTCCGCGTTAACATGTTTCCAGTAAAACTACACAATTATACATTGCACATTAATATTTTCATAAGTATAAGGTTATTTTTGCATTTTATGGAATTATCCCCCACAGTGCGCTCTTTGTAAAGAGCGAGTGCGCGGACAGGGCACAGACAGTGGAGCCTCACGTCCTCCGCACGCAGTGGGAGGGAAGAAGGCCTGTAAATCAATCATTCTAGATTGAAAGAGCAGGTGATGATCTTGGGAACTAAGGCTGGATTAGGCCTCAGCGTAGCGTACCATAAGGGCTCTCTGATAGCCAGGCAGCCCGGGCCCATTGAAAGTGCTGAGCAAGGCGGTCTTAAGGAAGAGCAACTTAAGAGAAAACTGTGGCAAGGGCTTGAATGTAAGCTCACAGTGAGCGCCCATCACCTGTTGGATCGAGCCAGGCTGACATGGTACAGTGATGAAGCCACTCCCAATAATGCTCTGAGAGAGGAAGAGAATGCAGTTCTGGGGCGTTGGTTAAAATAATTCAAATTCCTTCTCTGCCCATACCGCCAGCTGAAGAGGAGACATGGCCCAAGGAGGGCAGAGAGAGAAAGGGATGGGAAAAATGTGTAGCCGGATTGGGAGGAAACCCGGGTCTCCAGATCTAAAGCCGAGTGCACTAACAAATCGGCTATCTAGCTGCATACCAGATACAGTGCTATCACTGATAGGAATCTGAGTCAGAGAGGAGCCCAGTATTTGTTACCAAGGAGACGCCGGGTAGGGTAAACAGGAGTGTCTGAATCAAAAGGAACAGGCAACGCTACGGAGGCGAGAGCGATAGGGTCCAAAGTTGTTACCAGACGTTAGACCCTATCACAGCGAGCAGGTTGAGAATTCACTAATGTTCTCAGCTAGCTCGGTAGAAGCCCTGCGAAAACGAAAATGAATGCTTCACTGATGGCCTGTGAGCGCTGACATTGTCTCAGGGCTGGCAGGCAGCGGGATGGGAGACGTCTCTGAACCCGCAAGCCGGCGCTTATGTTTGATGTGGCGGGTTGAGAGGACAGAGTAGTTATATGTATAACTCCCTACCCTGAACATTTTTGCATAGCTGATAACGTTATAGGGAATAGAGTGTGCACATGCAAAAACCTTAAACGACCCACAGGCTACAGCGCGAAATTTAGGGATAAGCCGCTCATTTGCGCCACAGCTCGTATCCAAAGGGGCTGATGCCGAGACAGAGCGACCGTTCGCTGAGTCTCCAATAGCCGCTGAAGGAGGCAAACTAAGACATGTAAAAAGGCACAAGTGGTTTAACAGGCTCAGAAACTGCCCGAGTCTGCACAAAAGCACCACTTATACCTAAGCACCGTTTTGTTTGTTAATTAACTACGGAGTGACGACAGAGTTGGTGAATGGTCCAAAATATGGTAAACCGCAATATTGTTCGTCATGGCCAGGGCTTGTGGTCCCAGGACAAAGCTTTGTCCGATAGCTGCCCCGAATAGGGGTCCTTGGTAGACGGCAAGGTGGGCTTCATCCCCGATCAGCTCCAGGAAGGTAGGAAACGTGTGGCTAGCTCGGGCTCCAGAGGAGGGATGCCGAGCTAACGGGAGACTGCCTACCGTCGACTCTGGTGAAGGTAGCGTAGGATTTAACCGGAGCTCTAGCAGAAGCTGGGGAGGACCAGGAACCCTCAGCGAATGCTTTAAAACCACAGACCTCAGGCGCTACGCTAGAGAATCATCCGGCTTGACACGTTCCACCCAGGAGCCGAAGGCCATGTTGGATGGTTCCATCGGTGTAGGCAGAGGAGGCAGGGGCAGCTGAACCCGTAGCGCTGCTCTCTCAGTCATGCCTGCAAACTCCACGCGGAGAGTGGGAGGGTGGAGGGAAGCAGCTGAAGTGATGTTGTCTTCTAGATCTCCCCGGAGGGATGGAGAAGGGCCAGTCAAACCCACGTGGGAAGGGAGCGGGTCTCCCTGAGTCAGAGGAGTTGTGTCCTGTGTAGGAGTGTCCTCCTCAGACCTCCCGTTGTCGTCGCTGCTGGAATCCAACACGGCCGAGACGTCCACTTCCTGTTCTAAAAAGTTTGCCCTCTCTACACTTCCGCAGCATTGCTGCTTGGACCCCTAAAAGTGATCTCTTCTCGGAAATCAGCTGATTTTTATGTAGTTAGGCTACACATGAGGTGGGAGGAGAAGGAGAATGTCACAAGGATACATGTGAGGACTAGGGAGGAGAAGGGGTGTGGCAGGCAGAGCAGTCGGGGACGGGCAGTGAGTCGTTTCACGAACCGGCAGCGAAGGCACAGTAGAGTTGTTGGGGACGGCCAGTAAACGAGCAGGCGGCAGTAGTACAGGCAGGGAGCAGGCAGAGTAGTCGGGGACGGGCGATCGGTCGGTACACAGAGAATCGAGTTTGTGGAGTGCGAGATGTGGCATGCAAGCAAAAACCATTGATCCGGCAGGGAAGAGGTGATAGGGAGTTGCATAAATACGGTTGGTGATGAGGTGAGTGGGAACAGGTATGTGACCGGGGATTGGGAACACGTGTGGGAACAGGTGTGTGCTCGCTGCTCATGGAGGCGAGAGCCCACCTCCGAGTTATCGCAGAGGTGGGAACGTGACAGAGAAGCATCTGAGAGAGTTGTTATGTTTTATGCGACACCCAGATCGGTAAGAATGATTACAAGCTTGTGGAAAGCTATAAAAAAATACCCAGTCATGCGCCAGCCAAACCTTCTGGCAGTGCAGAACTCCGATGAATTTCTATATATGGAATGT